>VURO01036281.1:8943-22560 GCA_015108175.1 Pelvicachromis taeniatus
TTTTTTAGTTTTTTTTGTGTTTTTTTTAAAACGTGATTGCTGCTGTAATACAAAAAAAGGCAGGAATCATCAGATGGATTGCTTTTTTGCTAAGCAATTAAGTTGATTTTTTTTTTTTTTTTTAGCTCAATTCAAGTAATGAATACTTGGCAACAAAATTATAACTGTTATATTCATAAGAAACAAACATTTCTTCTGAAAGGCTCGGACAGTTCTTTTAAGATGAGTAGTTTAGTGAAAGCCTTAAGGGTAGGGACAATTTGAACATATGCCAAAAGTCTGGATAATACATGTGTATACTACAGTATAGTGAAATATTTTATTATGATCAAAAAGGTATTCCTAAGTGTCTGTTAAGGTTATTTTAATAGGTGAAAACATGAAAAGGATCCAAACCTCAGACGTGTCACTGTCACAGCCATAAAGATCATGATCATAAAGTGACTAAAGATGTGACTTTTACTAATTTATAATACACTTACCAGCCATTTCATCAGCTTGTAAACACATCTAATCAGCCAATCGGTTGGCACCAATTCAGTGTTAGGAGGCATGTAGACATGGTCAAGACGAACTGTTGAGATTACGACTGAGAATCAGAATGAGGGAAGAAAGGTGACTCAAGTGAATATGACATAATTGTTCTCCTCTGAGTGTTTCAGAAACTGCTGATCTGCTGGAAATTTTCAGCACAATCATCTGTAGAGTTTATAGAGTTGTCTCCCCCAAAATAGAAAATATTCAGTGGACAGTAGTTCTCTGGGCAGAAATGTCTTGTTTATGCCTGATATGTTCCAGAAAAAAGGTGTAGCTGTTGGATCTGTCTGAAGATCCCACTTGAACAATTAAACTTTAAACTATGTATGTGTGAATCAAGACTCGAAGCAAGCTTCATTTTACATGCATGCATGGGAGAGAGGAGACGAGGTCACACAGCTGTGACCCGTCCTCTGGTCTGAGCCATCTCCCCCGACTCCGCCCCCCTGCACGCACCTTTATTGACACAAGAATTGGCAACACCCATATTGTAAAACACTCCCCGTGTGCATGTGTCACAAACCCCTGTGCGTGTGGGTGTGTGTGTGTGTAACTATGTGTCTGTGCCTCTGTGTGTGGATATGTGTGTCTCTGTGTGTAGATTACTTAAATGACCATGTCATAAACCCCCCGCAACTTGGTTTAACACAGATGTAAAAGTCAGGAAGTAAAACATCTCTTATCTTTACTATGAAACAGCAAGTCTCACATGAAACAGTCTTACAGTTAACAACCTTAACTTCCCCCAGCCATCTGGCAGAAGGTTAGTGGGACAAAGGAATCTAAAGAATTTCTTTGTTCTTACAGTTAAACTAAGGTCTTACAGTTTTATATATATAGCAATAATCACAATAATGACAACCTTCAACAATTTTACTCTAACAGTAGCAGGAAGGTAATACTTATCCAGGTGAAAAAAAGTTTTCAAAGCATAACATTTTATTACGTCACTGAAGTTCACTACTCTACAGCTGGCCCACACTGACAGACATAGCAGCTGTTCACCAGTTTTGTGCTGCAGGTTGGTTGATTGCTGAGTGGAGTCAGCTGTACACTGGCTCCTTACAAGAATTGGGTGGCAGCCGAATCAGTCAAAGAACAAGGACTCACCTACACAACACAGTGAAGGCCTGCTAGGGCTGTAACAATGACAGAGTGGCCAGACTGCTTCAAGCTGATAGGAAGGAGGAAGATCAGACAACAGAAAATGTGTGACATTTGTATGGTGGAGTCAAACAAATGTGTAAACAAAAAATAGACACGCATCCTTCCTTCCTTCTATCACTGGTGTATGCTGCTGGTGTAGGATCTTTTCGTGGCACTATGGGTCCGTTAGTACCAGGTGAGCACCACAGCCTACCTCAGTATTGTTGCTGTCCATCCTTTTATGATCACAATGTGCCTATTTTCTGGTGGTTGCTTTCAGCAGAAAAATCCCTCATGTCAAAAAGCTCAAATAATCTCAAACTTGTTTCTTGTACATGACAGAGTTCAATGTATTTAAATGACCTCCACAATCCCCAGCTCTCAGCTGAACAGAGCTCTGCAGCAGCTGCTGTCATGTCAACATGATAACAACACCAAAATCTAAGCAACGTCTCGGGCACTTGTTGAATCTGTGCGATGAAGAATTAAAGCAGTTCTTGAGGTGAAATGAGATCCAACCCTGTACAATCAGGGTTTTTTTTTTTTTTTAAGATGACCCTGACAAAACTGTGAAGCAGTGCAAAATTGCCCTTCAAGTCAAGTATCACTCTGACACTCCATTAATCTTAATCCATTTGCAGTCTTCATTTGGGGAATTTTCTAATTAATGTCGTGAAAGCTTGAATTGGAAGACTCAAAAAATGCTTTTAGTTAGACACTAAATTGCACTTCACGAGATTTCAGGGCTCACATCTTCTGTAGTGACACCTTGCCTGTCTCTCATTTCAGTGTGACACTCACCCTTCTTCAGTCTAACTGTTTTCTTTCCCCTCAGCCATTGTAGATGTTTCCAGATCATGTCATCTCCCATCTGTCTACCAGTTACCCTCGGTGAGTTTTCTGCCCTTGCCAGACATCTGACCCTTCCAGTGGCCCCTCATTACACTACTATTAGTCCAACAGACTCAATCTGCTTAGTAACTTTTGTCATTAGCCAGACTGTCAATCTGGCTTTAGTGCCATTGTTGCCAACTCTTGTGATTGAGAAGGTTTACCAGGGCACACCCATGCACTCACATTTAAAACGTTCAAAATCATTGGCCTTTACGATTATTGTAATTTTTGTCTTGTTATTTTTGCCATTATGAATTATATGATAAAAGTGCAAGATAACATTTATCCATGTTTGAGAAAACACATTTGAGAAATTAGTTTTGTTGCTTTCCAGAAACTCATAAGCTAAAAAAAAAAAAAGGCCTTAGGTACTTGTATTACAATCATTCTTCCATGCCTTCAGCAGTTGTCTGTGTCGACCAATAAAGACTTATGTGCATTATAATTGGGGCTATTTACCTATAAAATCAAAAACTGTTTTTATTTATTTTGTTGAACACACAACTGCACATCATAACATTCAGTAAATTGCACATAACTCTGTGGAAGTGTTTAGATGCTTCAAACTTCTTCTGTCTATAAGGCAGGCTATTCTTTCGGGCAGTGTCCATTGATGTTTTATTGATTTATATGTTTTGCCAGCAGATGTCTGTCTTCTGTTCTTGGCAGTCCTTGGCACAGGGGTGTGATCTTTTATTATCTTTTATCATTTTAATAATTTTTACGGAGTAAATGACTGACATGGATTCTGTAGTTAAAGAGGATAAATCATCAAGTTTTTTTTTTTTTAACAACAGCATCATATTTGGACCATATTTAACATGGTTTATAAACAAGAAAGAGCTCTATCATCAGTTAGGACTATTTATACCACCCACAACTACTGCCTCTAATAATGATAATACTGGTAGCACATTCTATGACAGCTTGTTAATATTGTAGTTATAGTGGGGTAATAAGGTGGCAACAAGAAGGTAATAGCATGGAAATCAGTGTCACTTACTTACAAAGTAATATTATGTAAACACCAACTAATATCTTATATCAGTAATAATTAACAATAATTACACCTGAATAATATTGCACAGCAGATCATGTAATTGGGTGAGGAAGTGCCAGAAACTAGGGGTAATCATGTGGAAAAATACACGCATAACTATGAGGAAATGTAATTAGCAATAATTAGCAATACTCTGGTAACATTACAATAATCTGCTACCAATATAACTGTATCTGTATACATTAATTAACTACCAAAAATGTTAAACAGCAGCCCTGCTTCCTGGTTATTATATATGAACTCCAAAGAAATTTGTGGACAATAAGCCACAATATTAAAAATATGATTAACATTGTTACTTACAAACAAATAATGCAGGAAAATTTGTAAAACTGGCATTGTGTGGAAATAGTTCCCTAATACATTAAAACATTACCAATATTTTCTTTATATTTTGAGGTAATATCCATTTGAAAGTCATTGATTGATAGAATTAATGTTAAAAAATTAAAAATTATTACTGTACTAACTGGATTAGCTTCACTATTACAACATTATTACCAATATGTAAAAGAAAGTGCTACAAATAAATACCAGCAATAATAATAATGGTACCTTGTACATTTTATATAGCTGTTGATTTGTCGTAAACACACACACATAGATATCTGAGGTTCATACTTTCCTTTACAGATAATATTTATCCATGAGAGAAGGTCTACATGTGTCTTTTTTGTGCACAAATCATTTGCATGTCCTGCCGATGAACTAATTTCTTTGCTATTAAGACATTCAATTCAATTTTATTTATACAGCGCCAAACCACAACAACAGTTGCCTCAAGGTGCTTTATATTGTAAGGTAAAGACCCTGCAATAATACAAAGAAGAATCTGAGGTTCAATTTGAACTTCAAGTTGACTAAAAAGTTAACCTTCTGTGTAGTCAGGGTAATACTGACTACACAGAAGTACTACTACTGCCTTCTTCCCAGTTTGACATGCAATGAACATAATACTGGGTGAATATTAGCTCCCAATGATTGCCAGACCACAGAACATAAGTCAGTCAACTTACCTTCGACTGTAAATCACCAGGTGAACATTAGCAGACACTTTATAGATGGTATTTCATGTCTGCTGCAGACATAAAAACAGACAAGAGGCACTTGAACTATCTAATGTCAGTCCATAATAATGATATACTGTGCCTAATGCAGCCAGATATGCAAATAAGGCAATTGATAAATTAGAAGATACTGTAATGTCAATTTGTCCTCACACAGTCTAAGCAATTAGCAGTAACAGTTTCAACAAAATTGTTTCCCCCCTTTTTTCCTATTCATATGTAAAGTTATGCAACAGAGAGCTCCGAAATCTAATCAGGTCATCCACTCTATTAGGGGAACCTGTGGTGTCAGAGGCAAGACTGCATCATCTCTTATGTAAAATATTCATTTTCCCTTTTTTTAAAAATACTGCAAGGATGTAGTTTACCTAACCTAACTTAACCTAGACAGATTTACAGATTTACTCAAATGTATTTGTGCTGATATGTATTTAAGATGCATTGAGTGCTCTAACATCTCTGAGAAGTGGTTTCTGAATGAAAATAGAAATTGTCTGAAAACACAATACGAGTAAGCAGGTCAGAGTGTGGCGACGTTAACTGAAAAACCCCTTCAGTATCAGCCCGCATCCGAGAAAAATCAGCAAAATAATCCAATAATATTTTGGACCCTCTTTTTTTCAAAAGGGACCAGAGTCAGCATTTAGTTTCATTTCTCAAACTTTTCTGTTTTTCCTGTTTTGTAGAGGCAGAGGATTACTGGCTCTGCAGGGGGCCTCTCTCGCAGAGGTATTACACTACAAGCTGGCCTGAAATGATCTGCTACTCTCTTACTGCTGCTCTTTTGAATCCCTGTTCTTGGCTGTCACTCTGGCTGTCTGTCTCTGCTCATCTCTGAAATTTATACTGCTAGTTCTCTTTTACTACCATTACTGTATTCCCTCTTCACATCATAACCTCCCCATTTCATATTTGGACCGTTTACATCTCCCGACTCATGGTTTTTCTTTTTGTTTGTTTCATGAGTGTGCTTTTTAAATTTCCTTCCATCCAACTATCCATCTATCCGTACATACATAAAAAATAATCATAAAGAAGAAGGTTCATTTCCTGTCTCTACTCTGTCACTCCATTATTGCCTAATGTGCCTGTTTGAGTAAAAGACTTCTTACAAACTTATAGAGACTTAATGAGGCAGCAGTTAACCACCAACCTGAATGTTTGTATCGCTGTAAAGGGCATTTAAACTGCTCGTAGTTTTTCATCCATGTCTCTGCAGTTTCTTCTACATGATCACACTGTAGCATATACGTGTGCAATCCAACAATAAACAGCACAGATATTCATAGATGTTTACTTGGCACAGCTTTCTCAGATTTTCTGTATGATAGGATTATGTCCTGCTGTGTCATTGTAGAAGTTCAGAATATATTAACATGTGCAGTGTTTCTTTCTTCCTTAAATGTATGTATTTCCCTCTTTTCCTCTTCCAGGTCCTCTGTCACACTCGCTCTTCAAATCTGTTGCTTTGAAAGCCTGTTGATCCATAACATAAAAGACAACCCTCAGAGAGCTCAGGCACTAATGAAAAAAAAAAAAAAAAAAAAAACGTTGATAAGCTCCCAGCTCTTTTTTACTCAGTGGAGCTGTATTCTGCTCTCAGATCTGAGCTAAATGAACCTTGGTGGATCCTTTATGTTGCATCAGTTAGGTTATAGTTTATATTTTTTCAATGAAGAGTCCTTGGAATTAGGTCCCTATCTCTCTTTCTAATTCACAGTCAGCTGTCATTTCTTGCTTTGTGTGGTGAACCTTCTTTGAGATAGTATCAAAACAGTTTTGAGTTATCGCCATTACAGTAACTCAACTGGATACTTGTTTCAGCATTAAAATATTCAGTTGGGGGAAAACGAAGGTCTTGGTGGAAAATGTAATACTTGTCATCTTATTCCTATTGAGTTATACTGTGTTTCATTTCAATTAAAGAAATGCATTCCACAACTCAAATTTTAAGATATATGTTGTTAAATGTTAAATGCAATGGATACCTTGGTTAACTATCAGATTAACCATATTGTTAATCTGATAGTTTTTAATTTCTTGTATGTAAAAAGCTATAGCAGTAAGAACGTGTTTAGTTACACATATTACATTTTTTCACTATTACTGTTATAACAGCATTTTCACATCTTTAAATCCTCCTCTTTACAAAATGCATTTAATTACTGTTACTTCTGTTTATCGTTTTACAGTGCAATGTTATTTATTTGCAATATTTGAAAATCTTAGGCTCTGCTGAATAGAGACATCTACAAATGGAAAATCTCACAACACACAAAGTTTGTGAGATGAAATGTGTACCAGTCTTCAGTGATCGGTTGTGACCACATCACAACTACATGGAGGCCAGTAGACAACTTATGTGATCTGAAACTGCACTGCAAATCCAATTTGAAATGATGTGTGATGACATCGGTGGCATATTGCACATTACTGTATGTCATATACCTGGAAGAAAGTTTAGTTCACGCATAAAAATCATATTCTGATCCTTGATCAGAAACATCTTGCTTATCACATTTAAAGCAAGGGGTACCCACCTGGCATCTCTTTCTAATGCACTGTGTCCCTCTTTAGCATTTTCCAATATGCAGGTTTCTGCCAGCATATTTCAAAGTCACACAGTGATCGAGATTAGACTGATTCCCTCGCCTTTTCTATCTATTTTCAATTTTAACACTATTTGTTTTTTTTAGTAATATCTATATATATTATTTAAGCACACAGACGGGTTCCACTGAGACGGGTATCTCAAATCTTTTTTCCCACTCTATGTTATCATTGTTCAAATGATTGAAATGAAGGTGTTGTATTATGGGCAGCAATTCAATTCAAGGTCAGTTCCTTTAATCACAAATATTTGTTCCACTAACTCCTGGGTTTCTCATTTTAGAACATTCCTCACCTGCAGAAATTAAAGAGTAAAATTCCTATTATAGAAAAAGAAGCTGTGTAAGTAACTTCATACATGATGTAACAGAACTTCGTGTGTAAATGTACAGTATAAAACTTTAATTCTGTGTCAAGCTGTCTTTTTTTTCCTCAGATAAAAAAGAGAAAAAGACAAAAACGAGGGAAAATCAAAGTGAACAGATAAGGCAAAGAAACAGAGACATCTAAGACAGAAAAAAAGCAAGGACAGAAAGGTGAATTATATTATTGTGAGCGTGCATAGCTTCAGAGAAACAGAGAGAGAGAGAAGTGGGGATTCATTGCTTGCCTTCTGGATGCATGTCCAGCCAGTAGGATTTGGCTGCGGCCTCTCATTCAATGCAAATGGGGTTTCCACCATTCTGCTTGTTAGTGCACTGCTACATTATTTCTGAGTCTGGGGCACCCTGATAACACTCCACTCGTCTTCTGCTTACGCATTGTTTTCATCTTTTCATTCCATGATATGTGTGCTGCTATGTCAGGTCTTTTCTTTCTTTTACTTTTTCTATCATTTGTGTACGATCTATTTATACATTTGTGTGTCAAACTTGCTTCTTCACTCACCAGCTCACCTTATTGAAAGTAGGAATATTTCCTATTCCCTGTTCAGATCCTGGCTTCTTTGTGGGGATCTCTTTGACCAGAAGGACTTCAACTCATACGGGCCAACCGTCTGAAAATCTGACTATTGTGAGTGACAGCAAAAAAGAAATTGCTAAAACCTATGAGAGATATGTAGCTTTGACATTATGCTTGTCAAATAAATAAATACAGGTGCCAACATGAAAGGAATTGCTTTCTTTTGGTCTTTAATAAACGTGTGAACGTATTTCAGTTATAAGGAAAATTACAGCACTTATGGACAGTTTTGCTTTCTCTCCCCATCTCTCTGATAGGTGGAGGTGTGCAGGCTCTGTTCCCTAGACTCCGCCTGCTGGCAGATTCCCACTCTTCAGCCATTACACCAGTTCCTCAATTTGTTCATTACCTGCCAGTATTTAAGGGATATTCTCTGCCAGGTTGTTGTCATGAGCTATGTTGTAATCAGGTTCCCTCATGCTTATGAAAACTGCTTGTGTGTTCTTTGTGCTAACTTTACGTTTCTCTCTGCCTCACCTGCTTAGTTGGCTGACGACTTCTTGTTCTTCTTGCCTTCTTCAAGGAAAGGAATTATCTTTAAGACGAGTCCCAATCACCCAATCACACACATTGATACAAGCTGGTTTTTTTCATTCACACACTCACACTGATGAATACATTTGGTTCACTATCTTGCCCAATGATCCCTCGACATGCAGGCTGGATTAGCCACTGGCTTTCCAATTGGCAGATGACCCTCCTGATGGCCCGCTTTCCAGGGGGAAGTCTTTCGCCACCTTCACTTACCTTCCGAAGCTCACCTGTTTGTCCACATTCTCTATTGGCCAACCTCCCACCACCGCCTCTGCCTGGAATCGAGAAAGGACACTAAGATCAATTCAAACATTCACTCACTGCAACTCTCTGGCTCCAAGTCAACTTCTCTAACAGACACCGGCACACTGCTGAGCTGTGGACCCACTCACTCCTGTGAACTCCTGCATGACATTACACATTTTGTTGATTCTCAGATTGCAGTGACATTAAACCTTGTTAAACTAAGTACTGTATGTGAGTCCACAACAACTTAACCGTAACATTAGTTAGGACTAATGCACTTAGGGGAACATTAAAATTGTTAATACAGCTGCCTTTCTTTGCCCAGGTTACCCTTACAAAAGATATCTCAAGAGTTTCCCTTACTGGGTTAATTGAGGTGACCATTAACACAAAACTTTGATGCAATTAGAAAATCAGGTTTTAAATTGGTAGTGTACTGGCAACAGCATACATTCCTTTACAACTGATTAAACTATGCATCAGTTACACACAGCCTCCTTAGGCAGGACAGACACATAAGCACACTTGTTTTTACAAACCCTGCAAAATACAAACACACTGCTCGAGTGTTCAATCTGTCTTTTTCAGCTCCAATCTCCCTGACAGGATGAAGTGACGCTGAGTAGTTAAGAGGGTTCTCTATCTTAAGAGTTAGAGAGCAAAGAAAAATCTACAGAAGGGTGAGGAATTGAAAGAAACAACCAAGTGTAAAACTCATGCTAAACCTGAATGTGCTACAAAAATTCAGTGGGTCAAAACAAAATCACATTTAAAAAACCATGTGTACGCACACCTGCAGAAAATGTTTTCTTTATAAACCAAGATCCATAAGACCCTGCATTCCACCCTCTACAAGCACATATTTAACCATAGCGGTCAATGCAAAGCACCTTATCAATGCAGATGCCTAGAAATCAGCCTGGTGATCAATGGTTCTTCCAATCATGTTGTCTTATGGCAGTACCAGTACATCCATCATGCAGCATTATGCATGATTGTCTCTTCGTTTACAATTACCAGACTCATTGATCCAAAACTTGCCAAAAACTTGGTCTGCATTATGATCAGAGTATTCAGTGTAATGACTGTAAAAGAGCTGTCACTGGCTTTTTCTTTTCTTTCAGAATGCAAATTTGCACAGAGCATGTGAGGAGGTGACCAAAAGAAGGCCAAGTGGTTGTTGCAGGAACTGCTGTGCCTTCAATATGCTCTGGGTGCTTGTGTTTTCTGCAGTGATGTGACATTTCCTGAAGTGCTGTGCACATGTTAAAACAGTGCTAAATTACACCATTTGTTTGGTACATTTTGGATTTATCACACAACTGTTTCCCACAATTCTTTAATATTCTTTCATTGAATCTTTAATTTAAATTTTATTTCATAAGTCAGACTGGTAGGATGAGGTGCTGAGGTGTAAAGAAGTGAACAGGCTATATTTACAAACTCGACTTTTGTGAATCTTCCCATCTGCCACACCCTGCATTTTAACAGCTGTGGTGTAAAAAACTGACCACAAGTGTCAGCAGCATACAGTGTGACCCTCTCCTCTCTGCTCCGGGGGTGAGTCACTGCTGATGAAATATTGAGTGGAATTTGAGTTGAGGCTCGACTTGGCTGATATTTTTTTTACAGTTGAAAGATTCTAGAAGTTATGCCTCAGCAGCACAAATAAGACTGTTGACTTCAGTGTTTATGTGGATTTGGTAGTAATTTGCTAGACAAAGTGAAATTAAACGTGAATGTAATTCTTAGATAAAATTCACCACATCACTGCGTCGCCAGTGACCCCGTAGTAACAAAACGTTTGTATGAGTTGGTTGCAGTTTCAGTACGGGAGTGCACATTCTCCTGTCAAGTTTGTTTTTATAGATTCCTCATTCACATTTGCATAGTAAGTGGTTTATGTCCCTTCAAAGCCTTGTTTAATGCAGTGGCTGGAAGTGAGACCTCAACACTTAGTGTTTGGTCACCTCGTAGTGCTAGATCAGCTTCAGTACACCTTGACATTGATTCTGCAGGTCTCTATAACCTTATGAACACCATTTTGTCACAAGATTGTCACTCATGTGGTGTTTAGAGGTGGTGGAGAGTGCTGTCTAATGCATCAGACCAAAAGCTCCTACAGCTTGCATGTTCAACTGTGTTGCAATATGATGACTGGCCACAGGATTCTCATCTTCATACTCAGTGTACCATTCAGCAGTCTAATCTGAAGCTATCTGACATGAAAGGAAGCACAGTCTTAGAAAGCAAAACAAAAACACTCATGATAAAAATATTTCATTATTGCATAAAGATGATAGCACTGATTTGTGGATGTTAGGGAATGGCAGCATGATCAAGCCTAAAGACATCTTTATAATAAGAAAAGCTTGTTCTGAGAAGAAAAAAAAAAAGGTCATTCTTAATATTAAAAATGAAGAGACGCATTAACAATTTGACTTCTTGACCTTTTTTACACAATTAACTCTCCAGGTTGTAATGAAAATGTGCTTGCAGTGATTTGTATTAAGTTAATTATGTTTATAGATTTAGATTAATTTGTCTTCTGCAAACAAGCTGCAAATTATATTTTTTCTTTTCATCCACAGTGACATTAGATTTAACATTTGTTCTGTTGTGTGTAATATTTTTGTTTTAATTAGGATTTCTTTTGTAAAGTTCTTGCTGGCTATGACTTTTAATGCTCTCACTAATTATTTATTTATTTAATGTGTATTTTGAGGACTGGGTTTTTCCAGTTCACTAATAAAATCCATTCTCCAGATTGAATTGGTCCGTGGTCCTGTAGGGACACTACCCCCAGCTATGAGACACTCATCAGTACGGTGAGACATGCCAATTAAAACACTCAAAGGTTATGTAAGGTTTTAATTTAATTTGTAAATCATGATTAATGGTTTATTTTTGAGCATGCGCACATGAGTGCACCAACTTTACCAGTTTCAGCCTGTTTTTCACAAGTACACAGTGATTTCTTGGTGAATGATGTCAGCTTCTAGTCATCCAGCTCATTAATGTGTTTTTATGTCACCCTATATGGAGTAAATGGAGACCAAATGGAGTTGTGCTCTAAACAGAAACAGCCTAGCAATTGAGAGCTCAGTAATAGCAATGATAATGTACCCAGTGGCAGATATCTCTAATTATAAACACCATGCTTTATTATAAAGTGTTTTTACTACACAATTTTTATTTCAGTTCTGTGTCCAAAGTCAACATTAGAAGCATGAACTAACTTTGAACAAATTATGATTAACACCTGACCAGAGGCAAATTTACCAGGATGTGTGTGTTTCTTTGTGAAACATATTTATTTGTGTGTGTTTAACTGTTCTCTTGTCGCTTCTGACATGTACGTGCATGTCTTTTAAACATATTTCAGATCCCTTCTCTACACAATTCAAACTTTTTTTACAAGTCACTTTGTCTCATAAAATACTGTCAAAACGATTTGATATTGCTAAGAAAACTGTAAACTCTGCAGTTTGTATTCGTTCACTTATTTTTAGATATTACAATAATCAGATCAAAAGCTCACTTTAAACTCCATGGCATTAAACCACATATAAAGGTGAAAAATGTTTTGCAAATGAGTAGAATTTGTATACCTTCATATGATCCCAGGCTAGTCTATGCTGTTTTGTATTTAATTAAAGTAATATGCAACATTATTATGCCAAATGTATTGTCATGACAACATCAAATGCTTAGAATGAACCCCTTTTCCTGAAAAATATATACTATATATATGTACTCCTTTTGAATGTGTGGCGAGCAACAGATATTTAGTGAAAATTCACATCGGGAGGTTATATAGTTCTTCAGAATAAATACCTCACAGCAGGGAATATGGAAACATTTCAAATTGGATTTTTTTTTCTTGCTTGTGGCCTGAAAGTCAAGGCTTATATTATCATTTATTGAAACTGTAGGTCAATACCCACCATCACTTAAAATCCATACTAAAAACAGCCATTTCTTTTAAAATGCCAAGTGCCCTTATGTTGAACCTTGACAGATTAGATTTGCCATGGACTGAGTACATTCAAGGCGGTAACTTTTTTTCCTCTATCAAGCGCTATGCTTTTGTTGGGGAAATTCAGATAGTTTATTGTAGCTCTTCAAGTTGATGGTGCATTTTATTTGACTGCAGTAAAACTGGCCAGAAAAGTTACAGCGCTTCAATGGGGCAATAAGAAGATCGAAGAAGAGGTGTAGAGATGGGGAGAGAACAGAGGACAAATGGATAAAGGAAATGGCACTTAAGATAGATATTTTTCATTTCCTCTGCTTAGAAGGAGGGCCAGAAGATGAACCGATAAAAGAAAAAACAGCAGAGATGGAGGGGTGAAAGCACATAAGCAGATAATGGAAGAATTATAGGAAGCAGTTGAAAAGACTAGGGAGAAAGTTCAGTCTTGTATAAAAGGGAGAAAATCAACTTGACTGTTTCTTAATTTTGCTTCAAACTAACAGCTTGATTTTATGGCACCAATTTGCCATTGCTGACCCATTTAAGCATGTTTTTTTTTTTTTTTTTTTAATAATAAAGTTTTA
>VURO01036289.1:0-10010 GCA_015108175.1 Pelvicachromis taeniatus
AAGGTTTTTAACCCCCCCCCCCCCCGGTACTCCCAGCTCTCTCATAATGAGTCACGCTTCAGTTCACTGTCTTTAAATCCTGCTGCTTTTAATTCAGCAGCTCGTGTCGGAGCGCAGAGGTGTTTGTCTAAACAGCAGACGGCTGCTACGGTTCAGCTCCACCCAACATGTCTCAGTGTTGGAGGCCCCGGACTCTCGCTTCACATTCATGAGTCAGTATGGAAATTTTAAATAATTCCATTTTTTAATAACATCCACTTTGTTCAGGGAGCATTTGGTATTTGAAAGTAACCTACATTCACTGACTCGCAGGCGCTAATCCACGTGCATGCGTGCTTTTAAAGCCCCTCAGGTGAATTCACTAACGCGCTCCTCACTCTGTCGACCCTTGTAGTGGCAATCAATTGGCTGCAGGAGCAGCTCTAAAGCAGATTTCCCTTAAGCATATTTCGCTGCACCCTGGAGTTTCTCACAAATGACATTGGATTGACTGCTCCGCCTTTTGTAGTGTCCATTTTTGCTTTCTGCAAAGGCTAAAAATATATTTCTAACTCTCAGTGTTGAGTAAAAAAGGGACAAATGTGTCTTGTGAGGGGTTTGGATACGTACATGCAGGGGGAAGGAAGCCGATTTTGATGCATTGTGCCAAAAATACACCAGCAAGTGAGTCTCTTTTGTGCAAACACTGAGTGTTCCTGTGGTTTAGTGTTGTCAGCAGTAACTGAAATGTTTCGCTCTGTCTCCTTGTGTTTGTAGAGGAAACGGCGGCAGTCGTTACACTCTTCCAATACTGGATCACAGACATTCTTCCCACAACACCCCCGTGAGACTGCCAGTCTAACAGACGCTACTGAAGCATCATTTCTACCAACGTTTCAAGATTTTTTCTTTTTGCTCATAGACAGCAGAGGATGGACTTCCTCAGATTAATGTGTAAAATGTTTGATTAAATGTTAAAAGGTGTCAGTTTTGAGTGTGTGCCCAGTCTATTCTTACACCTCGGCTCCTCCTTTTGTAAGAAGAAAACAAAGCCGGTTAATCCTGAGCCAGACAAATCCTTCCACCCGTCGTTGGTACGCCCCAAGTCATGATCGACCAAACTTTTACTTTACTACTCCTGTTTAGCTTTTTTTTACATCTTACCCCCTAATTGCTAGAAGAGCAAATGTCAGTGCTACCTCGAGCATCAGTGTTGTTTGCAGATGTTATGACATTTAGACCCAGCCCGTTAACCTAATAGCTGCTCAATTATCTGCAGTGCACTCCCCACAAGTCCATTACTGCTGCTCAGCTGTGCCGTGCGCCTCGTCATATTTGCTCTTCTGGATAACTACACTGAAATGATGGTCTTCAGGGCAGTTCTACTAATGGGGTGTATGCATATATTCATTATGGGGGGTGAATGATAAGGGACAGTAATTAGTGTCATTACATAATCCCCAAAGCTACTCTCCTTTATCTAACTATATGCTAAATATGCCAGCACATCATGTTGTCGATGGACCGTCTAAACCAGTACCACCTAGGGAGTCGGTAGCTTAACCTTCTGCATCACAATACCTGTCTGCAGCTCAGGTAGGCTATTTTAATGCATTAACCCATCACGCAATGCCAAGGGACGAGTTCAGGAAAAGGACAAAGATTTATCTCGGCTGGACGGCGACTTTTTGATGGCATGAGGGAGAACTGCCTGCCGTGCTTTAGAGGAACAATTGCTCCAAATCTGGAAAGCACCAGTAGACACCGGCTGGTTATACCGTACACTGTAATACACACCGTGAGTGTATGACTGAACAGTTAGCATGAGGGACGCCATCTGTGGCCTCCATTCATGGATGGACGCACCAGGTGCTGCATCTGATGGAGTCTCATGGGCTCGTTATGCAGACATTAGGCCGAGGAGAGAAAATAAGGCACACATGCTTAAGATAATGGTGATCATTCATGGATTAGTGCATTTCTCCAGCCAAGCTTAATAGCTCTACGGTTGCAATGCAGACCCAAACATGGCAAAGACTAAGGTGGATTGTTTTTAAGTTCAGCTCAGGATAAATCCTAACATCGTTGATAATCCCCGAGGATTTCCTGCACCTCTGAAGGCAGGTTACATTTCTGACACATCCACAGAAAAGTTTCAGCTTCTAAACAACAGAGATCCTGGATTCGAGACAGCGAGGCTTGCCATTCGTCAAGCCTCTCAAAGTTAGCTCGTGAGCCAGTCGCAGACCTTTTAAGTATGCGTGTGAGTCAAAGAATAAGCATTTCTTGACTTTCATTTCATTAATCGTGTAGCTACTCAAAACAAGACTGCGGTAACATTTCTGTTGTAATGATCAAAGCCGAACTAACCTTTATAATATTCAAACATGCGACTTATGTGAAGACAATAGGTAGAGCAGGACGTCTGCTAATCGGAAGGTTGGTGGTTTGATCCGTGGTTGTCCTAAAGTGTCCTTGGGCAAGATGATGAGCCCTGAACTGTGTCCGATGTGCTCGTGTGACAGCGTGTGAATGCTAGAAAGCATAGACGTAGAAGAAGGTGCTTAACGGGAGAATGCTCAAGTAGAAAAGTGCTGAGAAAGAACGAGTCTATTTAAATGGTTAAAAAGTAAGTGCGGCCGTCCAGAGCAGCACAAAGACTG
Source organism: Pelvicachromis taeniatus (assembly GCA_015108175.1). NCBI lineage: Eukaryota > Metazoa > Chordata > Actinopteri > Cichliformes > Cichlidae > Pelvicachromis > Pelvicachromis taeniatus. The sequence goes on from VURO01036289.1 coordinate 2,643, forward strand.
AGCTGTAGACGTGTTGCTGCTTCTTATGTTCACAGGTTGGTACTCTGTCATGAAAGTCTGAACAAGTCCTGCTTTAACCCCATCGTCACATTCATATTTGAGGTTTCTGCGGAAATGTATCTAAAACTATTTGGCAGTTTTTGATTTGACATTCTCTCACACAGCATTTTAAGTGGTATATTGTCTCTTTTTGTGCGTACAGTCCAGTGGGCATCACAAGTTTCTATGACATCATGACTTTGCAGTATTATTGCCAGGGTTTGATATTATTCATGGATGTGTGAGCTAGGAGGCACAATTGGGTCCTGTTACCAGAGATGAGAAGAAGGTCATTGTTGGTAACTCCCACCGGAGAGAATTCCTCCCGTCCATCGAGAGCGACGTTATCAGCACAGCTACCTCATTATAAGACCTCGCTCTGCACCCGGGACCCCGAGGCCAGGAAGGATATTAAAGCTTAAAGAAATTTGCTGACACAGCTGGAGAGGCCATTTTCAACATCAACACACAACATTCAAATCGACTAAGTTGGCAGACTGAAATGGGCTCTGGACTGTAAATGACTTCACCTCTTCAGTTTGGGCCTTTTAAAGGAAATGCTGATGTCAGATGTCCCTCACACCTGATGCTAATGTGCTGGCATAAGTAATCAACTTCTTATTCATCATTTTTGACTTTGTTTTGGCATCAAACTGGAAACGTGCACGGACACAACCCAGAAACTATCCATACATATTCTGAATATATTCAGGTACACTTCAGGACACAACCCGGAAACTATCCATGCATATTCTGAATATATTCAGGTACACTTCAGGACACAACCCAGAAACTATCCATACATATTCTGAATATATTCAGGTACACTTCAGGACACAATCCAAAAACTATCCATACATATTCTGAATATATTCAGGTACACTTCAGGACACAACCCAGAAACTATCCATACATATTCTGAATATATTCAGGTACACTTCAGGACACAACCCAGAAACTATCCATACATATTCTGAATATATTCAGGTACACTTCACTCTTGATAATGTTTATAGATTGAATGAGGTGCAGAAATGTGCAAAACACATATTTAAATATGACTTCACTCAGTTTGTATTCTTAGGCAATAGAAGAAGCGAGCACACCTTCCGTCTGTTTTGTCTGACTTCTGCGTCCCCTGTGCCAGCTCCTGTAATCTCCTTAGGCTCACCACCTGCAGCTGTCCTATTATGTAAAGTCAGGAAGGAGACGTTATAAGGGCTGACCAGACTGTCCTGCCTCAGACAGCTGAGCTTAGGTGCGCAAACACCCGGACAGACCCTCTATCTCACTGGGTTTCCTGTCCTGGGAGTCCAGGGAGAGGAGCTTTAATTTGTCTGATTTAGCTGGAAGACCAGAGTGGAAAGATGTTTTTCAGAATCCCAAGACTCACTCCTGGCTACATCAGGCTGCTGCAGGTGAGTGCGAGTCTTTGGTAGGTTCTAAACGTGTCAGGTGAGTATTTAAGAAAATTATTTTTACGTTTTACTGACAAATGTAAGACCTTAAAAATAAAAAGTAGTGCTTTTGTCTGGGTTTCACACAGGGGTTAGCATGCTCTGTCTCTGCTGTTTGTAAGGTGCTGGTTGTATGGGTACTTGCAGAGACAAAATCATACATTGGCTTCGTTAAGCTTCGTGCTGCTATTGTGCAGCCGTTTTTCTGTGCATTGTCTCAACAGATTTGGTTGTGACAAGATGATGAAACACAGCGCTATCTTATTATATACGCACAGACCACAATATTTCCAGGCTGCTGTTCCAGTAATTGTAGAACGGCTTATATTTTAGCACAATAGCAGTAGTGTTTATCACAAACAATGGAGAAATCCAAGTCTGCGACAGTCCACTGCATTGTAAGTGGAAATGGGAAGTGGTTGAGCGAGCGACAGGAAGGGCTTCTTAACTACCTGTGACACAGCTCCATTAGAAACTGTGATGTTTCTATTATTTGCTCCTCCACGTGCTTTATAATTGTCAAGGGCCCACGGAGGAAATTGTCCATGTCGCAAAATAGATGAGCTTTTTCGTTTGTCAAAAGAGACAGGCCGCAGTTTAGTAAATAGAAAAGATGGAGCTTTAATCTCTCCAGGATTGCTGGGAGCACCGACTTGAGCTGAGCTGGTGTGCATGTTGTGCTTTGCTTATCGCGTTTGTTACTTTTCTTTCAGACGCAGGCCTACCATGTGTCTGTGACGCCTCCGGCGGAGAAGAGCGTGCCCGGTATGGCTATGCTGCTGGGAGCCGTTGGGATCGGGATGTGTGGCTACGGCTCCAAGCAGCTGGCCCTCTACCATCGGCCCTCCTCCCGTGTCCTGCAGTGGATCGGCACGCACACTGACGCCAGTGCAGCGGCACATAGGATCCCCGTCCTGGATGCGACTCGCCGGGCCGGTGCCTGCCAGGAGATCCCACCTCCCTCATTTGTGGGCGAGAAAGTTCCCTCAAATTAGTCTGTGGCGATAGTTTGGCCGGCACCATAGGTTGAGTTCTGGTAACTGCTCTCGGTCATGTCTGAGATTGTAGCTATGCCGGCCCATTGCACCAATGCGGCCCATGTGCTCTCTGAAGACATGCTGCTGAGGATATCTGACTGAAACTATGTGTTGGCACGAAATAAGAAACAGTGTCATGAAGTTATATGGAGTTCAGTAACAATAGTTCACATTCTACTGGATTGGTTCACTTATTCACTAATAACTAGGCCGTTTAATGCACAGAGAGGGCACTAAGCAGCATGAATGATGAGATGAGTACGTAACTGGAACTTCCCAAAAACTGGCTGAATGTGGCTTCAATGAGCTAGCATGACTAATTTGGAGGCATTGTGTGTCTTTTCGAGTAGTGAGGTAAAAAGAGAGCGATGCTTGGCAGCGCTCCTCCGTACACAGATGGTTGGCATCTCTCTCTCTCTCTCTCTCTGACCTCCTCTCCATCTTCTCCCAGGCAGAAAGCCATGTGTAAGTGCTTGAGCAGCCCATCCTTGCCCATGACTTCAATTGATTTCCTCTGAGGAGGAGCAGGTGCCATCCATCAGCAAACCTTGGCATCTTTCGGTGTAGTCTGCATTGGCTGTCAATCACATAGGCTGGCTTTGAGTCGATAACCGGTGCGTCTATTCTGAGGACGTTAAACTCTCCGAGGATTGGGTCAGAGTGGGAAAGCAAAGCGGGCTTTTGTGGCTTGAAAACGGCCGTTTTATCAGAAGAAAGTGCGTTTGTTATCAAAGTGTGGGCCGTGTAAACAACAATTGCACACAAATACACGGAGACACCGCAGGTGGCGGGCAGGCGAGGTAAAGTGGTGATTTCTGCAGGATAAGTCTGTGCCCTCCGTGGGGATTAACCCTGGTGGAAAACCATTCCTGGTGCACGCACTCATTAACCTAATCTGGTATTAGAGGGTCAAGGACCCGTAAACAGTTCCTGTGCATCCAAACGTTGTGCCATTCCCCCTGCAGTGTCCGCCGTTTGTCTCGCTGTCAGATGTGGATGGATAGAGTCCAGAGGTGGTGTTTACACCAAAAATGTACCAGAGAGAGAGAGAGAGTGGAGCTGAGACTGGGCGAGACACTGAGCGTGGTTGAGAATGTGCGCTGTGCCTTATGGATTGCACAAGGTTATACTGTCATTATTGAGCGGCTCTTAAACTGAGCACGGATGCTTGAGATTGTCAGATATGGAGACGGCACGAGGTTTGATTTCTCACCAAGCAGGCGACAGAGGGAGGAGGACGCTCCCGGGGGGCGCTGTGAAAAGGAGGACGTCAGAAAGTTTAGTGTTTCCTCAGTTAGAGGTCAGCCACACCTTGCAATCCACGTTGTCATAGCCAAAAAGCCGTCCTTGTCTCTCTGCCAAATTGGACAAGTGGCTCGTTGTGGCAGGTTGGGAGTTTTTAATGCCCCAGAAGTGACCCACCAGTATTCGACAGAGGGTCACCAACAAAATGGTCGTAATCCACTCAGGAGAGGGGGCTAATGGCTCCAACTGGCATCAGGTGTTGGACAGTCGCTCACCTTATTCTAGACTGAGGCTGACACCGATAAACAATGTCATAATTGGGTTATCAGGTTCTCAACAGAGCAGGGATGCTCTGGAGGAAACGTACACAGGAAAGCAAACAGACAGCGCTCAGAGTTACAGACGCATTTGACTAAAAATGTTCTCCGCCCGCTTTAAAATTGGGATCTGAAATAATTGGCTGTGTTTTCACTGAACTGCAGACTGTAGTCACATTCAGACGTCGCACTCCTGGGAGTTTCAAAATCAATGTGGACATGGGCTGGAAGCTGTGCACTGCACCTAGCTGCCTTTGATGGATTCTCTTTATACTGCAGCGGTGCACAGTGAGCACAGAGAACTGCGAAAACCTATTGATCTCAATAAGAGAGTGAAGGAGGAGAGCTTGTCTCCTCGCTGCAGCCGGCTCCTGTTTCACTCGCCATTGTGCGGTTTATGAGGAGATAGTGCACTGAATAATGGGGATGCTCCAAAACGCGTTTGCTCTCGGATTAAAAATGCAAGGCATGTTTGAAAGCACCGTATTCATCTGTCAGCATGCTGGATGTCACACGTCAGCGCTCAGCCATTAGTGTCGGCGAAGCTCTACAAACGTGACTTTAGCTGTGCCCATTAAAGGAGACGTTTGTTCTGTTAGTGAAGTCGTTCATATTTAATGAAAAGATGTTGGACTAGATTTATGAAATAAAAGCACTTTAGTCACAGCTGTGGCTCAGATTGTTTCTGTGGGATCAAATTGTTCTTTTTGTACCAAGAAATAAATGTTTTTGGTCACCATTCAATTCATGCGGTTTTGCTGTAATTATGCTTCCAAAGATGTGACAGAATTTTACTACAGGAATCACGGCCCTGACGACCTAATCAATAGATAAACTTGTTAAACTAAAAGCGACTGTGGGCTGCGTAGAGAGAGGACGAGCGCTGGTATCCTGGTACTGTGATCAACTCTACGCACGCTACGCAGTGCGAGACCAGAGGCTGTAGACCAGGGGTCACCAACATGGGGCCCGCGGGCACCAGGTAGCCCGCAAGGACCACATGAGCGGCCCGCGGGCCTGTTCTAAAAACAGCTCACTATAACAACTCACCAGTAAGCTGCATCTATTTTTATTTTTTGTTGCTATTTTTTTAAAAATCACAATTGCATTGGTGTCAATTTGTTAGAGATAATATATAAAAAAAAATGTTTATTTTTAAATATTAGATCAGCGCTAGCTGGTCTCCACGGAAACAGTTGCCATAATCAGTGTCTTTACATAGATGAATATCATTAATTATTAACGATAACATATAATTAAAGTTACATTGAGGAAATGTGTTATTTCAGAAGTGTGTAGCCCGTCACATTCATCAGTACCTGAGAAGCAGCTCTCACTGTCACACAGGTTGGTGAGCCCTGCTGTAGACACACTCACACCAACGAACTCACGATGCTTTAACTACTTGACTCAAACACTTGTGCAGCAGATGCGTCACAGCGGCTCTCTGCCTCCGGTTTCATCTTCCAACTTTATTAGGAGACGATTGCAGTTTAGGACTTAACGCCGACGCAAACTTGCCACCAGTGTGTGGTGGATTTTTGGGAGTCTGCTAAACAACTAAGATCAGTGACGTTACCCACCCAGCAGTGATGGATGGACGACCAACAAATATCTCAGAAATGTCATTTCCACTGGAGTCACAATGAAGATCAAACTATAGTTGGCCTTAAAAGCAGCTGTGACCTACCTACAGATTACACAAACCTTCTTATTAATGATGCAACAGTTAATGAGTCTACCCACCCACGTCTACATGCCACATTGTAGCATCAGTGTTGTGCGGACTAAATGTCCAATAAAGAGTTTTTCTTATAATAAAGATGTCTTTATTTTGCTGTCACAGCAGGGGGACAGTGGCCACAAATGAATAAACTGATGCAAAAATAAATAATCAGCTAAACTTCAATTTTAAAAACTTTGGTATCAGCTCAGAATGTCAGTCTTTGTCTCTCTGCTTAGTATGAATGAGCCCGTTTATCTGATCCACAGAGCCTCTAATACAGGGGTCACCAACATGGGGCCCGCGGGCACCAGGTCGCCCGCAAGGACCACATGAGCTAAACATAGCTCACTATAACAACTTACCAGTAAGCTGCATCTAATTTTGTTTTTTGTTGCTATTTTTTTTAATCACAATTGCATTGGTGTCAATTTGTTAGAGATAATATATTTTAAAAAAAAAGTTTATTATTAAATATTAGATCAGCGCTAGCTGGTCTCCGTGGAAACAGTTGCCATAATCAGTGTCTTTACATAGATGAATATCATTCATTATTAATGATAACATATAATTAAAGTTAAACTGAGGAAATGTGTTATTTCAGAAGTGTGTGTCACACTGGTGCCCTTCACATTCATCAGTACCTGAGAAGCAGCTCTCACTGTCACACAGGTTGGTGACTCCTGCTCTAATATATAAGCACCCCGCACTAATAATATCTGGTTAAATGCCTCTCAGCAAGGCTGACACGTACCAGTTAATGTTTAAACCGTTTATAGATCCAAATCCTCCAAATGTGGCCATATCGCTAAGATATGAACTATTAGTGATCTCCTGTGTGTGTGCCAACTTTGTAATAAATATGTAGTAAAGGCACATCAGGCCACAGTTACTGTATGTGAGGATGTGTCACGCTTAATGTTTTGGTCTCTAATGCGTAAAAGCGTAACCAGGAAATAGTTTGAAACACTGACTCATCCCGAGACTCGCTGGAGTTGTGTGGGAGCTGAACTCTGAGCGGGACAGCGTGGACATGTTACACAGAGACATGTTGGTGTGTAACGCAGGCTCGCTGTTCAGCCCGCGACCGGACGGCGCAGCAGGTCAGTGGGTCATCCGCTCGGAGCAGCGCGCGGACAGGGTCTGTCCTTGCACGGCCTAACTGTGCCCTCCAGTGGACGCGTCCGGTGACTCTCGGAGCCATCGGTCATCTGCGGTCAGAGTTCACTTCGACTCTTCGTGCGGACTAAAAGCACACGTCTTTGATCGAGAAGCTCCCGGGAGTACAATGTTGCGTGGACCTGACTTTCTCCCACAGCAGCTGCTTTTGCGTGTGTCCATCTGCCCTCGGCGCCTCTCCGTGAAGGAACAGCGGGGCAGTGCGCTTGGCTGAGCAGCGCTGGAGAAAGCGAATCGCGGAGAAGAGGAAGAAGAAAGAGTTTCCCAAACGCAGAACCGGAGGATCTGGGATTTATTCCAATCTGCCCAAGGTTTGTACCACTGTTGCTGGCTTTACGCGACTTTTGAGTGACTTTTCTCCACTCTCCGTG
>VURO01036294.1:10155-22758 GCA_015108175.1 Pelvicachromis taeniatus
TAGTGTACAGACAAGAGAGAGATGGTTCTTGGAATGCTGAACTTTTTAAAGCTTTGAGCTAATCTACGCTAACCAGTAGGATCTCTATGACCTATAAACTTTTTTATTTGACTCACTGCCATCAAACATACAAGCATAGGCCTTTATAAATACAAAACAATGCAACTAAAATATATAAATGCAAAGTTTTGTTCACTCAAATAATTAATAATCTAAGAAAATATGCTTTGTATGAACTGAGTGTATACAATTTAAGTAAATGTTATTTGACCAGATACAATAAAATGTAATGTTTTACCTTGAACTCATGGGATAAAATCGTGTCAAAAATTTACATGTAATCAAATTCAAAGTCAGCATTTTTGGCATAAATATATTTTGAGTGTGGTGTACACCCTCTATAAGTTCTAACGTTTTACATATCACAGCATCAAAAAATGATCTGGTCTTCACCAGGTTCTAAAATTATTTAAATGCAATCTCTGATTAACACTAACACATGACATATTACGTACAATTATGTGTTTGGACATATTTTTTATTCTATTAAATTACTGCCTCAACTCTCAGGCTGAGGTCTGGATTTTGACCAGACCGTTGCAACACCTTGATTCTTTTAAGCCTTTCTGGTTGTAGATTTACAGGTGTGCTTGGAATCATTGTCCTGTTTGGCAGTTTTAGCCAAACTTTACCAGACAGACAGACAGATGACCCTAGATTTTTCTGGAATACAGAAGAGTTCATAGTCACCTCAATAACCGTAACTGGCAAGACAAGCCCAAATGGTCACGTCTCCACCACCGTGCATGACAGTTATATGAGTTGTTTGTAATGATATGCTATTTTTAAAAACAAGGCATACATGTTCAGTCTTTTTCTGATTGTACCGCCACAAGCTTAAATATTTTACATGCTAACCAATGCCTGTCGAGTGGCTCTTGGGATTTTTTTCATTTCATATGTGCCTTGTACAGTCTGACTGTGGGGGGGGAATTTGATGGAATATGACGTCCACCCCGGCATGACTTGCAGTTGTCTTGAATGTTTGCACTTGTGAATAATCTTTTTCACTGTAGGATGGTAAATCGTCATCAATTGTCATCAATCGTCATAGAGTAATGAACACTAACAATTACTTTTCCAAAGTCATTGATTTATTTGCTCGTTGGCATCATGTTAAAACAGACTTGAATGCAGCAAACCAGCAAACTTCCAAAATGTCTGCTGTTATAGAGGTTTTCACACCTGCTTATCATTAGTTAATTAACTGCATTTGATTATCAGCACCTGGCTGCTTCTTAATTCCTGTGGAGGCAGTAAGGGTTTATTTCTTTATTTTCTATTTCTGTCTCATTTTCCCACACTACTTAGTTAGTTTTTGTTAAATAAATATGAACATGTTTTAATATATTATATGCTGTTCATCTGAGGTTGTTTTTACCTTATTTTTTCATTTTAAGAAACAAGAAAGAAAAAAAAGTTTCCCAAACTCTCACGTGAAAACAAAAGAGAGCAAAACACTAAATGAAGCTGTTAATGTAGGGTCACCAAAAAGAAAGAAAAAAAAGATATAAAGGCCCTATAAAGGGAAATAAAACAATATTAAGTCCTCATCTGGAACTACAGATTAGAACATTTATTACAACCTGACTGAAGTGTTTCCACATAAATGAGGCAATATAAAGCAGCATAGTTATGTTGCTTCAGCAGAGCCAGCAGGGGTCTGTTTTGCTCAGTGAGTTGTTGACTGGTCTTCTGCTGGTTGAATGTACCAGCACAAAAACACCCGTGGGCGTGCATGCCTGTATGTGCTTTTGCTTTTTTTCTACAAACCCATGAGGCACTTAAAAGGTACGACATGTTTTTTCTCTTTAAAAAAAAAGCACAGAATCAGGACTGGAACTTTTCTCCAAAGGTTAGAGAGCAGTGGAAAAATTAATTTGTTGTTGTTTCTTTGTTTTCAGAGGGTTTTTTTCTTCTTCTATATAAATAAAGAAAAAAACATCCCTTTGCCAGTAATACTCGTTCATACAAATTGACCAGATTTTATTTTTTTTAATACAGGAACAAATTCTAGAGATATATTTAATGTGTATATTTACAGAAGATGTATTTAATAAAGAAATTACTTTATGTCAAGTTTCAACTGCAATTGATTACATAGTTTCTTCTTAAAATCTTTATGTGAAAGAAACAACTATAATTGTTGAATTAATTTAGTAGAGGATTCGTATATACCTTAGAAGTATTATACAACATAGAACAAACTAAAATAGCTAAGCAAACCTGTCCGTCACTGTCGGTTGTTTAAGCACACTTATTATTTATCTGTTTTTGTATACAATGTATAGCAGAATACCATCATTTGGAAAAGTTACATTTAAAAAAAAAGTTATTTTCCATTCATAAAATTAGGTATATTCCGTGTGACTGAATTAAAGACTGATTTATTAATTAACTTAGTGCATGACAGTCACTGGAAACAACTTGTGTGGCATTTACATTTACTCATGTATTGCACTTTGAGGTGCTTTCTGTTTATTTTACATTAAATTGAGGGAAATGTTCTCCTTTTAACTCAGTTACATTCATCTGACACATGAGCTTTTTAATTACTTTGTAGATTCTATTTGTAAAAATTTGTACAAAATCTATTTGTTCTATGTGTAATCAGTTATACAGAGTTACCTACCAATATTATGTATACAAAAGGTGATGTATGCATTTTAATTAGTCTCTGCACAAAGTCAATGATTAGTTGTGCATTCTTGTCGTCTCAGCAAAAGAATGTAAGCTTTTAGTACTCTAGTCATATTTCAGTGATATGTCTTATAATTCATTTAGTTAAAAAATACAATTTCAGTTCAGGACATTTTGTCTTTGTGGATCTAATATGGCTATATTTATGTCTTTATGGCACAGACATGCAGTTTGTGGGGATAGGTTAATTGGAAACACTAAAATTGCCCATAGGTGTGAAGGCAGGAGTGAATGTGAGTGTGAAAGGTTGTCTGTCTATGTGTGTTAGCTCTGCGACAGACTGGCGACCTGTCCAGGGTGTACCCTGCCTCTCACCATAAGACAGCTGGGATAGGTTCCAGCACCCCCTGCGACCCTGAAAAGGATAAGCGGAAGCGAATGGATGGATGGCATAGAGTTACATAGTTGTTATACATAAGAAACTAGGTATAGCCTTTAAACAATGTATCAGAAAGCATCTGTCAGTGAAAAGATGTTACTGCTTGCATTGTGGAAATGCAGGATCCGGCATACACATAAAAGGTCATTATATTAGGCGCACCTTAATAGTAGCAGGTTGCACAATGTTTACCTTCAGAACTGCCTTAATTCTTCATGGCATAGATTCAAAAAGGTCCTGGAGAGATTCCGCTGAGATTTTGGTCCATATTTACACAACAGCATCTTCTGCAGATTTATCAGCTGCACATCCATGATGTGAATCTCCTTTTCCACCACTTCCCAACTATGCTCTATTATAGTGAGATCTGGTAATTATGGGGTCATTTCAGCACAGTGGGGTCATTATCATGTTCAAGAAACCAGTTTGAGCTGATCTGAGCTTTTTGACATGGTTCATTACCCTTCTTGAAGCAACCGTCAAAAGAGGAGTATGCTGTGGTTCTGTGACTTTTCACTCAAAGTAGCATGGCCATTTTCCTTGACATCTGGCATCAGCTAAGCAATGTCACCTAAGTTTCTCTGATTCAGTATGTCACAGTACATGTTGGTATTCATGGTTCCCTCAATTAACTTTAGCTCCCAAGTGCCAGCAGCACTCATGCAGCCTGAAACCATGACATCCCACCACCAAGCTTGACTATAGGCAGGACACATCTTTGTACTCTTCACCTGGTTGCCACCACACACGCTTGACACCATCTGAACCAAATAAGTTTATCTTGGTCTCATCAGACCACAGGACGTGGTTCCAGTAATCCATCTCCTTAGTCTGCTGTTTGCAGGCTTTCTTGTGCACCATCTTTAGTGGCTAGAAGTGCAGACCAATTTGATGCAGTGTGCAGCGTATGGTCTGAGCACTGACAGGCTGGCTCCCCATCCCTTAGACCTCTGCAGCAATGTTGGTAGCACTCATACATCTATTTTCAAAAGACAACCATATCCCCACTTCTCAAAAGCTATATCTCTGATTATAATGCAAGTGCCAGGAAGAAAAAAAAAATATTACTTTTTCTTTCTATCTGCCTGGTGCAGATAACTGAAGAACCTTTGAAACACAAGTAACAACATAATTGTAACTTTATTGCAATTACTGAACTCATGCATCACGCTGTGCATGCCTCCAACGGCAGGTTACCTGCTTTATTACACACACTGCGTAAACGTGATATTGATTCACTCTCATCTTAAAATTACTTTCTGTAACCAACAATGTCACAACAAAGGGAAACAAATATTTTTTCAGACAAAGTGGCAGTAAATCAACGCAATTCTTTAGATATTTTGTGCTGTCAACAAGTTTACGTGACTTTTCAGGCTTTTATCTTCTGACAGAGAAATACCAAATACTAGTCAAACAAATCCTTTGAAGAGAGGTAAAATACTGACCCAAGATGACTGCTGTCAAATATGTTCAAACAGGAGTCACATGCATGCTCGTGTACACATGCAACATACCTCACATACTTAAAAATTTCCACTCCTTTTGTTGTTTCCAGTATTTATTGATGTGTGATTTGTGTGCAAACCTACAGATCATCATGTGTTTAGCTTCCACCACTCAACCTGCTTACTTCTCATTTTACATGCAAACTTAGTCTCTTTTTGAATAAGAATAATTACATATATCTAATAAATATAGATTGTGTATAATTGTTCTTTTGCTTGATTGTCATTTTAATTCTGAAGTTTAGTATGTTAGTTTATAGACAAAAAATGAAGCTCAGAGCAACATTAATTACCTTACCACTCTTACAGATACACCCATCTGCAAAGAAAGGTACACAAGTGAGTAAAAGTACACACTGAGACATAGTTAATGTGCTGTTTTTAAACCACTATTTGGCACTTGGTTTGTTGTTCACAGTTCAATCCATAGCCAAGAAACAAGAGGCTAACATAGTAAGCTGCATATACCAATTTCTCTACGGGTTGTGGCTTACAGTTTAGCATAGGTTTTACACATAACAGCACTTTTCAATAGATATAGTAATTGGTAGTAATAGTCCAATTTCCAAATGCTACAGGAGATGCAACCAGCCTTTTGTTTTTTTCATTTGATTCTGGCAAAGGTGACATGCTATCTCCAGGACCCCAGCGTTTTAACACTGTGGTGGGGTGTGGTTTGTGGCTCAGCTGCAAGGGATGGATGGAGAAGTGCCTTCGGGGGACAATGCTGGGATTTGGTGGCTGGCACAACCATACCTTTCCTATTTCAGTAGCTGCTAGGGTCCAGAAGAGGTGTGTGAGGTTTGGAGATGACAGCACTAAGCAGGAGCACACTGGAAAGCGTACAGCCACACAGGTGGATACCTGTGAGAGCAAAATAAAAATGAGTTTGTAAAACAACCTGGAGTGTCTTATGGTCCTTGTGTCACAAACACACTTAACAGGTCTCACTAAGGTTCATCTTCTCTGTTGGCAGCAAAACAGTAAATTAAAGTTAATCCAGGGACCCCTGGTTCATACCTGTCTGTAATCAGATGTGAAAAAAATGATTTACAGAGGACACCATGTTCATGTGGCAGCTAATTTGTGGCAAAAGTAAACACAGCAAAGTTACCATAAGGCCACCAACAAAGCATGATTGAAACCTTGTAGAATTTTAAAGATTCTTTATAAACAAACTGTAGAATAACAATCATCTTTTTTGTGACACATGCCCAGGTTGTTTTTGTACTTGCCTTTTCTATCTGGAGCCTGTTTTTGGTCACTGATGTAGATCACACAGAAAGTGACATATTAATCCTTCATTCGCCATGTGGTCGTCATTCAGGTGTTTATTAACCTGGGACGTACGGTGTGCCCTCAGAAATGAAACACAAAACAACTAGAATACCATACACATAAAGAATGGTCTTTCCCCAAAAGAAAGTATTGAAAGAAAGTTTTCTGTCAATACTGATCTATGTTGATTTACATAATTTGTTCAGTTCTTAGAAAAACTATTTACCTGAAATCGACGTAAAACTGGATTTTACTGTACCGTGCCCAGGCTACTCGATTTAGGGATTCAAATATTTGGCACCCCCTGCTGGTAAACTAGGAAAAAAAGCCACAAAACTCAGATGTGTGTTTACATGAACAACAAAGTATGTCCGGACCATAGAAATATGCATATTTTGCTTCACTTAGAAGGAAATTAGTTGGCAGCATGGGAAAACACAAAAAAGCGCACAATGGAAGGTGTCCTAATGGTCTTTTCCTTACTGCAGGAGATACTATTATTTTTACTTTCTATTCTGAAAAATGACAAATGAAATCAAATTGCATTTTTAAAATGTTGGAAGTTTTAATAAACAACATCTACAGCAGTCAGTGAGTTTCGCATCTGTTATTGTTTCATGTTCTGCATCATAGCCAATCACAACATATTCTTGATGTAAAACTTGAGTTCACAAAGCATATTAGAAAATGTGCTGCATTTACTTCCCAGCACTGTTGCTGGTGCACACATACTTTAAAATCCTAATACTCGCTTGTATAAACGGAAGTAAATATTGTACAATATCAGAAAATACTGGTTTTCATCAAAAGAGCTTTAGCATTACTCAGATCAATAGCGCCCTCTGCTGTTCACATCCACGGTGAAGACTGAGGTAAGACATACTGAATTTAGATTTGTGATTTATTTTCAACATTATCAGTCTTAATAATCACATCTTCATTTCATAAGCAAAAATCTAAGTTTATCTGACTACATCAAGAAAAAAGGTGTAAAACAATGGAGTGGTTTAATCAGCATTTTAAGTCCACTGTGATGTATATAAATTCTGCAAATTTACCTTTTCATAACTAAAAGTCAGTGTTATTAATATTGTTATTATTATTAAGACATACAACATTTTTACATACTGTATATGTTATGCTTACAATATGTCGTGTGTACTGTATGTCAGTTTTGACATTTTAAAACATTTCTCCAAATCTTTGTAATTACTGTATATCTTTCAATTATGGCCCGGGCGTTTATTCAAAAAAATTATACGGCCGGCCCGCCGTTTAAAACGGACCGGCGGTTATTGGAAACAGGCCTTTATTCCCTTCTCGGAATTGTCGCGGAAGTGAGAGGGAAAGAGGACCCAGTGCTCCAAAACGTATTCCAACAGTTCACAAATAATGCAGTTCCCAATTGTGCTCCTCCTTTGCTCAAGTGTCTGTGGTAGCCCAGAGTGGTGCTCCTTGAAACTTCTCTCTGCCAGATTCTCCTCAAGAGGAAGTAAAGGTTAGCAGGTCCGCTAGCCGACAGTTCCAGTTCAGTGTAATAATCCCACTTTGATGGTCGCTGCATCCAGCTTAAATGCCACTGCTGGCAAATGTCGGCTGATTGGAAACAGCTGGCCGAGTGACGGAGGACCGAGACGGCGCAGTGTTTTTTTGAGCTACGTTCCAGTCACACTCCATGCTCGGCAATCTGCCACCGCCCTCGATTATGCAAATCGAACTGTGCCAGTCCGCGCGCTCCATTGGCTGCTGGGGGCTCCCGCCACACTCCCAGAAGCAACGATTGGTGGATTGAATGCCGGCGTGAGTATATAAACCTGAGAATTCTGCCTGAAGACACAGAGGGGCAGCGCCTCAGTAGCGGACTGCCACCGAGTGCCGTGCGCGCTCAGTAGCAGGCAGACTGCCACCCCGAGCGGGCCCTCTGTCGAAGGTATATTACTACCCGGGCGGCTATTGGCTTGACGGGTTTTCAAACCTGGCGCTTATTAGAAATCGCCGTTTAAAAGAGACACCAGACAGCCAATACTACCGTATTGGAAGATATACGGTAGTAGAAAAACATTTAGACATTGAATGATGAATGAATGGATGGATTCTTTTCATTAATACAGCTAAAAGTGGTCAGTACAACTGATTACATTAAATTATTCTAATAATTACAAGTACACAATATAATGATTAACTGTTAGTGGTGTACTAGGTTCACAGGAGCGGCATGGTCTGCTGATTGAGCTTATGTTGTTAATGGACAATTTTTTCGAGGCTTAAGGTGTGGCCAGAGTACATGTATAGAGAAGAACTTATATTTATTTAAAAAAAAAAAAGATAAATAGGCATCAAATGTCAGTTTCAAGATTACATTTTAGCATAGTCCCTCTGTGAACATGCACACAACCAGAGTGCTCTATAAAGAGGAAACAACATCTTGTTCCTTACATTCAGATCTGTTTATAGTGCTTAGTCCTAAAGTCTACATCAGGTTTGACATTTTTTCTAAGCTCACGCCTGAACAAGGGGGTTTTAGTTACAACACATTAACAACACACTGCTGATAAGTGTTATTTTTGATTTACAAGTATTTTTCCATCCTTATAATCGTGACCCTGGCCAGTGAAATGATCCAAGGAGCTGCCTGTGTTTTGATATGAGACTGGACATGGTTAAACCCCACTTTGCTGTACAGGGCCACAGCTGCCATTTGGGTGGAGCTAGTCTCCAGCACCACCTTGGAGAAGCCCCGCTCTTTACAGAAGTCAGCCGCGGTCTGAGTCAGCCTTATGCCGAGTCCCATCCGTCTACACTGTGAGGAAATGATCATTCTGAACATTTCCCCATACTTTTCTGTCCCACTGTGTTTAGCTACCACAGCCACCATACCAACAACCTGCGCTCTTGCTCCAACCTCGGCCTCAGCCACCCAGAAACAGTCATCAGGTCTGCCGAGGAAGTTCCCAGGGATGTCCTGCATGTCAGTGCGAAGTTTCGCCCTGACGAAGCTGGCATATACTTCATGACAGCAGTAGTAGATGAGACCTACCCAAGCTGCTGGGAACAGTACAGCCCCAAGCACAGAGCCAAGGAGATAGCCAATAGCACACAGAGTCAGAGTGATAGCGAGGTAAAGGGAACTGGTCATGGCGTTATAGAAACATGGACGGATATGCTCCAAAATGCCAGTACTGAAGAGTGTTAGCACTGTGTCCTTGTCTGCAGGATGGTACCGACGGATCACCAACTGCATGATGAAAGTAACTACAAAAAAAATGAAAAACAGTGAGAAAAGCTGTTGTTATTTGGACTAAATCACTAAGCATGACCTTTAAGGAAAATATATTTGATATATTTTTTACTTAGTTAACATTTATTGTAATTTCATTAGATTTTATGAAGTCTGTTTATGTGTAGGACTGTTTATGGTTATGTTTAATATAACATTTAGCTGCCATAACAAAGGAATTTCCAGATCCTTGTGCTAAAGAGTCTTTACCTTATAATGCAATTGCCTTGAGGCAATTGTTGATGTGATTTGGTGCTATATAAATAAAACTTAATTAAAATAACCTTTCTTACAATGTCTTTCTGGTTTAAATAGTTCTTGATTAGGTGTTTGTGCTTGGCGTGATTTTCAGATTCAGTTGTTTATGTTACAAACTAAACATTGAATCAATGTACGGTAAAAATAACACTCAACAGCCACTTTATTATGTTTAGCCAATCACATGTCAGTGACTGAAAACTATTTGGCAAGTAGACATGCTCAAATCAGCTTCTGATATCCAAACCAAGCATCAGAACGGGGAAGAAAGGTAATGTGAGTGACTTTGAACATGGCAAGATTGTTGGTGGGAGAAACTACTGTCACCATCTCCAAAGTTCAATGGTCTGGAAAAAAGAAAAGATCCAAGGAGTGCCAGTTCTCTGGGTGAAAATGCTTTGTTGATGGGAAAAGTCAGAGGAAAATGGCCAGACAGCTTTCAGCAGATAGGAAAGCAACACTAATTCAAATAACCAGAACTGAACCTCGAAGCTGATGTGTTACAGCAGCAGAAGATCACATCAGATGCCACTTTAGTCAGCTACGAACAGAAAGCTGAGACATGCAGCAGACAAATCTGCAGCACAACTGTGTGACGCCATCATGTCAACGTGGACCAAAATTACTTGAGAGTATTTCCTGCACCTTCTTGAATATATGCCACAATGAATTAAGGCAGTTCTAAAGGCAAAAGCCAATCTGACCAAGTGTTGGCAGATGTACCTAATAAAGTGGCTAGTGAATGTAATCAGCAGATTGGTTCATAGTGAAGATGAGCAGCAGTTGCAGTTTTAAACTAAACAGCTGAAAGTCAGGTGTACCTGCTCAAAAATCTTCCATTTTCCTTTTAACAAGGCAACAATATAGTAAACTGCCATATCTCTATATCACTATCTATGCTTGCCTTGATTTAAAATACTACTCCATAACGTACTCGTTATTTTACAGTCTTTGCACTTTTACTGCACGCGGCACGCCATAAGGACGAGCTAACGTCAGTTTAATGGTATGTCATTACGTCATGGAGATAATGGCATCAAATGTGTCTAAATGCTAGAAAACCCGTTACATGGTGTCTGTACACACGATCACATTCACGTTACAGCAAACTCAACTCACTCAGCGTCAGCACGGGCACCAGCAACGGCACTCTAACAGACCTTATCCAACTTAATAAAAAGCAAAACAAAACTCAACTATACGAGTTGCTGTGTAACACATTTGTCTGCTAGTCTAATTGCAATCACACAATTACCTCTGCCTTACGTTAGTGAACTTACACAGGTCGATCCTTCCGGAGAGCAGAGAACACACGAAACAACGAAGAAGCGAAGAACACCGTGAATCAGCTCAACTTCTAGACTGCTTAATAAAATACAAAAGCATTACAAAGGCTTGGCCCTCGAAGCACTGGCGTCAATAATATGTAGATGGGGTGATTCGGTTCAAAGTACAGCTGTAAAAGTGTTAAACATCGTTTACTGTTACAGAAAAATATTACATCAAATCAACCATGCGGAAAGGTTTTTCCAAATCCACGTCATTGTCCTGCAGAAATCACAACCTTCCAACGATGGACGTAACCACACGGTAACCTCCAGGGTCGAAAAACGAAGGCAACGCGGAAGTGTCAAAAACCGCAAAAGCGGAATTTATGGTTCAGTGGGAGTATCGCGTTTGCAGTCTGCACGGAAGTTTGGGGGCGGCCAGTGTATCTGCAGAGAGCATGTGGACGCTGGAGACTGTGTGAACAGCTCCCAACCAATATTTCTGTGCATTACCATCAACAAACTGAGATTTTAGGTAAAAACGTGAAACGATATTAGATACAGGCCTAATTTATACTTCTGAAGTGAGTCGTTGTAGAGTCCACTGTAGTTAATGTAGTTGCCGGTGTTGTGCCCCCCCCAAGATAAGCTGCTAAAAAGGGATTTGCACTTGCAACTATACTTTTACTTGTGTTACAAAGATTCTTCCGTTATTTGTGGGACGTGGGGAAGAATAAAACATCAAAGAAACATGCCTTTGTTTTCCTACTCACTAGCATTACAATCAGCTGATTTCAGTACATCTTTGGGAGATGAGAACATCCCTTTTATTTTTATTGTGCAAAAGGACACAGTGATAAAGTGGAAACTGCATCTAGGTCAGAAGCAGCCAAAGCCTGGTATACAACAGGTAACTAAAGCAGCGATGTTTCTACAGTAGAATCATGTGGAGATCGCTTTGTGTTGTTGACTTTGTGTTGTTGACTTTGTGTTTATAGCTAAAAATTATAAGAGGGATTGTATGTGTGTCCTCATTTGGATAGGGATTTGTGTTCGTGTGTGGGACTGTAACCTCTGGTTTATAATGTTAACTGGTAATTATGTGACAGGGCATTTTATGGAGTAACAGGAAAGTAATGTAACAAATAGTGTACCAAACTACTTTCTTTGGCGAGTGATTCATTTAAGAAAAGTTATACATGTCTAATACATTACCAATGTCTGTCTACAGTCTCTCTCTCTCTCTCTCTCTCTCTCTCTCCATATATATAGCTGTTTCTGTGCCTCATTATGTTCATTTTACTGCTCCCTCAGGTGTCTCCACTTCCCCTGATTACCTCGTGTGTGTATTTATGTCCTTTGTCTTTTACTGTTCGTTGTAGGACGTCTGCCTATTTTCCCTTCATGTTATCTAGTCAAAGTCATAGTTCAATTCATAGTCTTAGTTCGTGTCATAGTCAGAGTTTTACTTTTGTCTGTTTACTTTCATGTAGACTTGGTCTCAATTTTGGTTTTAGTTCATGTATTTGGCCAGAATAAAAGCTCACCTTTTGTTGAAAACACAGCTCTTCTCTTCAGTGTCTGCTTCTCGGTCCGTGCAATAAAACACACCGGCATACCCCGCTGTTACATACTATACACATAAAGAATGGTCTTTCCAGCACAGTTCCTACAGTTTTCAGCCAATACTGATTTATGTTGATTTACATAATTTGTTCAGTTCTTAGAAAAACTATTAACCTGAAATTCATGTAAAAAATTGTTCTTTTATATTTATGTGTGTGTGTGTGTGTGTGTGTGTGTGTGTGTGTGTGTGTGTGTGTGTGTGTGTGTGTGTGTGTGTGTGTGCCTGTGTGTGTGTGTGTGTGTGTGTAT
>VURO01036294.1:32652-43966 GCA_015108175.1 Pelvicachromis taeniatus
ACCTATAAAAAAAAAAAAATAAAAAATAAAAAAAATTATTCTCACAAGATCCACAGAATTCTCACAGAATTCAAAATAGCATAAAATGAATAAAAAAAACCCCAAAAAATCTGTTAGTGAAGTACAAGCAATAAAGCTGGTCGGTGAGATAAAATGATATACTATCTAAAACACAAAGTCTATAATTACTACTTACTGCCACTAAATTCCTGCGTCTACTATTCAACTATGAGTCATTTTAGTTTGTTTGTTTGGGGGTTTTTTTTGTAAAAATTTGTCTTATTAATCCATACTCTTACCTGAGAGGGATATACACCCGGAGGAAACGGTCAAGCGCAATAGCCAACAGAGACAGAACTGAAACGAGGGTGAACAGGATGACCACACAGCTGATGAAGAGACATGTATTGAATGAAGCCTTCACTCGTCCATCCACCACTACAGCCAGTGGTATGGCCACACATCCAACCAGAAAATCAGCCACAGCAAGAGATGCAATAAGGCAGTATGTTGGCTGTTGGATGCTTTTAGTGGTCCAAAGTGCCAAAATAACCAGCATGTTGCCCAGACAGCAACTAACTGCAATAAGCACTTCAACCAAGGTATAAATAATTTCTCCCAAATTCATTGCGCGTTCTATCTGGCTGATGATTGTCAGTTAATGGTGCAGTATATTTGATTGTGAGTCTGAGCTTCAGTGTGGTATGTAAATATATATAACATTTGAGGAAGTCCTTCGTCTCTTAGCAGCATTTTTTTAAATAACACATACAAATAGATATGCATGTAAGATGATGATATGCAAAAAAAAAAAAAAAACACTGGTACAATTATGAGTAACTAAAAAACAATCTATCAAGTCGAAGCTACACAAACCACAAAACCCACATCCTGAAACAGCATACACCTAGGTTACATCTCACAAATGGGGAGGACGTTTTAGGTGTTTGTACTCAGTATTGAGTTTTTGCAAATGAGATGGTATACTGCTAATTCAGGCAAGCAGAGTGTTATTGTGCAATATATTATCTGGTGATAAATACTGTGTCAGTGAAAGTGACACTGACCTTAAAAAAACCCGACAAATAGTATAAATTGTGTACGCCACCCATTAAAGTTTTACAATAATTATATGTATTCTTATGGCATTTCTAAGAACAAAATTTTCACAGCCTAAAACAAATCTCTCTTTTTAACATTAAGAGCCTGTAGCATGACACTTTGTCTGTCTTAGTTATTATTATTCATTTCCACACTAACAGACTGTGTGAGCCCCAAAAAATGTTTCTGACAATTTAAACCACGAACAAACTTTAAAAAATGAATCCTGTATATTTTAACTATTTGGAGCTAAAACATGTAAACACAACATTTACAAGAATATTTTAATTCATTATTCAAAATGATAACATTTTGCACTTTATTATTATTATTAGTAGTAGTAGTATATATTCTTGTGTTTTTGTCTTGTGGACATGAATGGTGTAAACAAACACAACATTATGAACTGCTACACGGTTACATCTATGCAATATGTTTTACAGCCTCATAGATTGGATAAGTAGATACTCTATATATCAAAACATTTAACAAGGAAGTCACGGGTAGCAGCCGCAGTGCATGACCCCAACCCTAGCATATACAACTGAATGTGTTTAAAGGTCATAGGGAACTCTGAAGCAGGTGAAAGAAGTGTTGGGCAATGATGCTCAGTAGTAGTTTTGCAGATATGCAGAATGTGTGGGCAGAGGATTTACTTCACCCTCCCCAGCAAATCGCAATGATACACACAATCATGTGAAAAGGTGTGTTTGCATAGGACTCTACGAAGCCCTATGAAAACTGCATACACCTTTACTGTTTCTAGCAGCCAGGCACTGCTAATCAGATGCACTTGATTGAAATATCATCAGCAACCACATCCATTGCTCATCTGGTACATTCAGCTGTGGTTTAACACACACACACACACACACACACACACACACACACACACACACACACACACACACACACACACACACACACACACACACACACACACACACACACAAATAAATAAACTGCGCTACACGCCTCATTTAGCATGTCAAATCTTAAAGTTCATGACAGAAATTTACAATTGATAAAAAGAGTGAACATGCCACCCTTGTGTGTAAGAGTTGCCAGAAGAAAGCCTCTTCTCTATTAAAAGAATATGGAAGCACAGCTTAGGATTGAAGAGTGTCATCTGAACAAACTATCACAGAATGTCACAACAATGTGGAAACAAGTGGAGACCTCTGTTTATGATGCACGGCCATGTTTAAAGAAAACCATTCGCAGCATATAAGCACAAACATCTCATACCAACTATTAAGCTAAGTGGTGGTTAATTCATGATTATGGTTTAAAAAGGCAGTGCATAAACAAACCTCAACAAACTGAATCAACACTGTAAAATGATGTAAAAGACTAATAAAGTCATACAGAAAACCACTGCTTATGTTATTGTTAAAAGTGGTTCTATATACTGCTGACTCATGAGGTGAACAGGACTACATCACTTCGCACCTCCTCTACTCACCCTGCTCACTACTCCCCACACCCAACCACAGCATCCAGCACACAAACAACACACGACTCCAGCCAGTCTGTCTCGCCCATCCAGGTTAGGAGGGAACTGAGGAGGATCAGAGCCAGGAAGGTAGCGGGTTCAGATGACATCAGCTCAAGATTCAGCCCCTGGTGAGCTCATCACTGGACCCACTTCGGTTTGCCTACCAGCCTGGCACTGGATTGGATGATGCCGTCATTCACCTCCTATTTTGTTCCCTCTCTCACCTGGAGACCGCTGGGAGCACTGTGAGAATGATGTTCTTTGATTTCTCCAGTGCCTTTAACATCATTCTTCCCACACCGAGGACAAGCTGTACAACTCAGGAGTGGACCATCACCTCACAACATGGATACTGGACTACCTCACCAACCGAGCACAGTATGTGAGAACTCAGGACTGTGCGTCGGACAGGGTCGTCTGCAGTACGGGGACCCCACAGGGAACAGTTCTGGCTCCGTTCCTTTTCACCATACACTACAGACTTATCCCACAACTTCACCCAGTGCTTCCTTCAGAAGTTCTCTGATGTACGGTGGCCCTGAGAGGCCAAAGGGACTGCAACTTCAGAAAACACCTGCAAAAAGAAAAACGCTGCAAAAGCACACAAAACACAACGGAAATAGGAAAAACACAACGGAAATGTTTCTGGGGAGACAATAACCCGACGGACCAGTTGCATGAACCAAACCATTGCGCTGGGACTGGGAGACACTTCAAAGAAGTGGAGGAGAGGTAAATGTGTTGTAATCTCATGATTCTTATAATACTACATATATCTTGAATATACATACACAGATAATTCTAACAAAGATAATGTTTAATGTAGCTTTTGTTTCGTGCAACGGGTTATTGTCTCCCCAGAAATATTTTCGTTGTGTTTTGTGTGCTTTTGCAGCGTTTTTCTTTTTGCAGGTGTTTTCTGAAGTTGCAGTCCGTTTGGCCTCTCAGGGCCACCGTACTGATGACTCTGCAATAGTCAGCCTCATTACTGATGGGGACGACAAGGAGTACAGACAGCTGACCCAAGACTTTGTGGACTGGTGGCAGCAGAACTAGCTACAGAGCAACACTGGAAAAACCAAGGAGCTGGTGGTAGACCTCCGCAGGCAGGTCTACCACCAGCTGCAAACACTAAACATCCAAGGTATGGACATTGAGGCTCTGGATAGCTACAGGTACCTTGGTAGCTATCCTTGGTAGGGTTAGGGTTAGGGTTAGGGACAATAAACTGGACTGTTAAAAAATAGTAATTAGTTACTAATTACTGATTACTTCTCCAAGAAAGTACTTTACTGATGACTTATTTTCAAAAGTAATTGTAAGTAATTCATTTTTAGTAATTGTTTTATTACTTTTAATATTTTAACTTTATGCACGTTATGGTGCATCAAACAAAAATTCAAGTATATGCAACAGTCTTTGACTTGAAGAAATTTGTTTAACATTTAAATCTATTGTCTGCATAGTCCAGCACATAAAATCAAATCATTTTTTGTGTTTACACTCACTCTTTCCTGTCCTGTCACTTTCACCTGTTTAGCAGGAGTGGGGCCAGCCGAGGTTTGCCGATAGACTCTGACCTGAGTCTGATCCCTGTTAATAAATGAAAAAGAAAGATTCCAGATACACAGAGAGTGTGTATCTGACCAAAGTATCTGTACTGCTTATAATATTCATTACTTTTGCTTCCTTGAGATTGTTTATTAAAATCTTTAAACCTTTTGATTGTGTTCCACAAGTGAGTCCTTTTGTTACAATTGCTAACAAATTACTGCCTTTCCTTGGCGATCTGCTGAAAATTCATTTCCGCCTGCACCCTGTTTTTTTTTTTTTCGAACCTAAGAGTTAACATGCCAATATCTGCCAAACACAGTATCTCGTGTGGCTGATGGTACACCTTTAAACTGTTAACACAAGTAGGAAATCTACATGGTTTTTAATCATATTTCAAGTGTCACCATACTGAAAATACTGATAAATCTTATCAGTATGTACTTTTGATCCAGGACACGGTATTAGGTTTGATCAATAAGATTTTTAAAGTTTAACCCTGAACTTATCTGTCCACACACTGACTTGTTTATCAGTGTGTGACCTAGATGAAGTCTGGTAAATGTGCTCTTTACCGGAAATGGTAGCATTTGAGGTCATTCACTTTATTTGTATCCTCTTAAATAGGGGTGGGTGAATGTGGCAGAAAACGAAATGGTCAGAATAAACCCGAAAAAGTGATCTCATACTGAGCCAAGATGAAAGCTTTTTGTGTTGCTGTTCTTCTGCTGAATTTCATCTCTGTGTGCCAGCCTGCATCAGTGGCCTGTGAGAGGTATCTAAAAACAGCAGATAGTGATCAAGACGTAAGTCTGTTTTAAATCTTTATAGCTAACATTATAGCTTTAAAATTGAGTTATTAACGTAAAATGAAACTGAACCTATCTTATCTATTCATGAAACATTTTAAATTCATGAATAGCATTAAATGTTTCTGTTTATTGCTAAACATTTGCAAAGCAAAAAACAAAAACGAGCAAAACGAATGAACAAACGACGTCTTCATTTCAGCTGACTGGGAAATGGTACGTTATAGCCATGTCTTCAAACAGCTGCTGGGCTACTGCATTCGCTGTCCTACCTTTCAGTATACAAGTGGACATTATGGCAACGGAAAAAGCAAACATCTACGAAGCCACCTATTCAATGAAAATGTAACTAATCGTTTTACTTATAATTGCTGTTTATCTGTTTGTGCTTATGTTATTGACAGTTGTTTCTTTCATCATTTAAATCTTTTAACTTAAAAACACACTGCCCAAACACAGGTATGGGCATTGTAAAAATGTAACTTCGAGACTTCAGTATGGGGACAGCACCATATTTGAGGTTGACAGCAGAGGTAAGAGTTTTGGTGAAAACATTTATGTCACTGGAGTTTAATTATGAATCTCTTTGTGTCTGCTTCTTCCAGTTGGTATCAAACCTTTAAACTGCTGATTAATTATTCTTTCCAAGTTAGCAACATTCACAAAAAAAACAATCAGAACATTTATTGTGTAAATATTCTTCACTTGTGATAGTAATTATGATACTATGATTCTGATGTTAAAAATTTAATATAAAATGTTAACTGCATTTTAATAACTCTTCTTTTTACAACAGATGCTCAGTATGGTAGCTCAATGGTACTTCTTCAAAGGAGGTGCCGTGATTGCATCGTTATAAAGTCGGATGGCCTCACTGACATTCTTGCGCTTTTAAGTAAGGAACCAGATAGATGTGAGAAGAAAATATGTCAAATATTTCAAATAATGGTGAAATTCACTAAAATAGCCTGGCATGCTGCCGATGCACTCAAGAAGAATAACTCAAATGTTTCATGGGGACTAACATCCTTGTCTAGTCCTTATCATTTTCCAGTAGAGGGAATAATAAACATATTTGGTAGAGTGAGATGTGCAGTGACCTAAAATAAGGATATGCATTAAGACTGCATTAAGTCATAACACCAGCATGGTAAGATGAAATTGGATCTCATTCACTAATGTCTACATAGAAATGTTCTTACGTTGATGATGATATAATTTATGTACATACAAAGTTTGTAAACAAGAGCCACTGATAGGAATGACAGTGCATACCGATGTTAAGAAGGCACAGTGATAACCATACCAATTATTCAGGATATAAGCATATAGGCAGAATTTGTTTATTGAAAGCAAACACAGGATGCTGACTGAGATATACATGGAAAAATGAAATTAGCACTAACTACAGTAGTGAAGCGTAGTAGCGTTTGATGGTCACCAGCCCGACTAATAACAAAAAATATTTCCAATAAAGATGTTTTTACAGCACTTTCTTACCTGCCTTATCTAGCAGGCTTTTTTTTTTTTAATAGCAGGTTATGACATTTAATCATAGTCATGACAGTAATTAGTATTACTTGTTATGAAGGGTGAAGCTTAAACTGATAACTTA
Organism: Pelvicachromis taeniatus; assembly: GCA_015108175.1. NCBI lineage: Eukaryota > Metazoa > Chordata > Actinopteri > Cichliformes > Cichlidae > Pelvicachromis > Pelvicachromis taeniatus. Next base: position 39,227 of record VURO01036294.1, read on the forward strand.
GTCCATCATATGGTTTCCATCTTAAATGTGGCATGTTTTAAACAGGTAGGAGAACGTCCATCACTGCTGATGAGATGGAGGCATTTGAGATACAAGCAGACTGTCGTGACTTGTACAAACCACAAGTCTTTGGTTATGATCATGGTAAGATGATAAAAACATAATGAAGACTTCATGGCTAACACATACTGACAGAGTGATTCATGTCATTTAATTCTCTGCAGTGCCTTAACGTTATAATGTAAGCAGTAAAACACAATATGATGCACAATATGCAAAACATTACACTTTCTACAATTTGTAATCCTTTTTTTTTTTTTTACCTCATACAGACTATGAGAACTGCACAACAGTTAACGATGACAAACCTCAACTTTCTTCATCAGAATTTCCCCATATGCAACAAATATTGGGAAACGTGTTCTCACAGGTTTTCACATGTGTACAAGACAGAGTTTTGTATTACCCTCGTGCTGCCTACCAGTGGGTGCAGCAAACATGGAGTAATTTGTGGTGAATGTAGAGCGACACACTATGATAAATATTCAATATTTATTCAATATATTTCAATCTTGTGCATTTGAAACAGAGCTGTCCTGAGATTTAAGGATTTGAAGGGAGTGTAAAATGATTAATAAATACTACTATTTACTTATGACCAATATATTAATACTAATTCAAAATATCATGATACTGCAGTTGTATCTGTCCTTCAGCTCTCAACAACTCTTCATCCAACTTGTTGAGGTCCAGAGTAAGAGCAGTGTCTATTTCAAGGATGATCTAAAGAGCTGTGGTCCAGTTTTTTCCGTCACATTTCTGTTGCTATTAAACATTTATCAGACTCAGTGTGGTATCAACTGTGATTTTCTGAAGACTCATTTCCTCAAACAATCACTGTATGGACAGTATTTCCAGTGGTCCTTTCTGGATAAATGGACAATCATTTGACAGATACAGCCTCTGTAAATGATTTTACATAAAGTGGAATGCATATTTAGACATTGTAATGATGAGACCACATCCTTCAATATCAACAGAACAGTAAAATTTAAATGTCGGTGAGTTTAAATTAGGTTATTTTTGTCTGCTATTCCCTACAGAAGTTCTAGTCAACGTGTCCTTTAATTCATGGATCCAAAAGTGTAATAACTGCACTTGTGAAAACATGTGAAAGGTCTACTCAGTAATACCTTAAAAAATAAAGTCAAAATGAACAATGCTTCAACCCTAACTATATGCTTTAGAAAACAAAGCCTAATCTTAAAGGTAGAGAGAGTGCCTGCCTCCTGGGTCCAATTCGGAAGTTGGTTCCATAGAAGAGGGGCCTGATAACTGAAGACTTAGCATCCCATTCTACTTTTAAATACTCTAGGAACTATAGAATACTCTATTTCTGTAAAAATTGTGTGTTTAAGTTCTGATAGTGTATGTGTCTCTTTGCTGCTGTTACAACCAAATTTCCACGTGTGGGACAATTAAAGAATTATTCTGTTCTATTCTAACAAGTATGTCACGGTCATTTATCAGTGTGACCCAGTTTTTTGTGTTGTTTAGTCTTTCCTTTTGTGTCATTTAGAGTTCTTAGTCTTTTGGTTTCTCTCGCTGCGTTCCATGTTTGCTCTGTCTTCCCTGTTAGCCATTTCCCTTTGTCAAGTCCGTTTCTCTGTGTTATGTTTCCTGTTTTACTTTGACAGTAATTGTGACCTACACCCGTTTTCACACCTTGGCTCGTGTGAATAGGCGGAGGATCATTAGGGGGTCCATTGTCCCTCTTTGGGAGGGGCACTCCCATATGGCTTAAATGTGGGACTCTCCACCATTTGACCTTAGAACTGAAGAAGCCTCTCGGATGAGAGGTGAAACGTCTCGAAGCAACTTAAAGAAGCCCAGACGCTTTTCCTTCCTAAGCTCCTTAGACTACAATGACCTAGATGACTGAGACTCTTCACAGACGTCATGTTCATGTTTTCAGTTTTGCTTCCCCGTGGTCTCGTCATGTTTGTTTATTCCCAGCTGTGCTCTCCTCCCGTGTCGTATTCCCTCTGTGTATTTAAGCCCTATGTGTTTCCCTGCTTGTTGTCGTGTCATCTGCATTAGAGGTGTGTTTATCTCTCGTTGTGTTTTGGTCATGTCATGTCATGTCTTTCCAGTTTAGGTCATTCATTCTAGTTTTGATATTTTTGTTTTATTTTTAGTGCTATTGCAGCATGTTTTGTTTAATATTTGCATTGAATGATAGATCCTGGCCAAAAACGACTCCAAGATTCCTCACAGTGTTACTGGAGGTAATGCCATCCAGAGTACCTAGTGCATGTTCTAATCGCAGTAATAGAATATTATGATCAACAGTATCGAACACTGCAATGAAGTCTAGTAGGACAAGCACAGAGATAAGTCCACTGTCAGAGGCCATAAAAAGTTCATATGTATCCTTCACTAAAGCTGTTCCTGTGTTGTGATGAGCTCGCTGAAACCGGTCTACCTGTGGTTCATACAAAAAAGGTTGATCAAATTTAAAGTTGAAGCATTAATTAATAGTAGTAAGTCTTTAAGCAGTGTTGTAGAAATGGGGGTCAAAAAGACACGATGGTTTGGAGGAAATAATTACTGAAGTTAACTCAGAAAGTAAATAGATATCAATGGTACTGAATGTAGCTGGTTAGAAATGTTACGTGTGTGTGATGGTTACAAGTAATTTTTTTGTAATGGTTCGAATTTTATTTGTGAAGAAATTCATGAAGTCATTTCTAGTTAATGTTAAAGGAAGGGTTTCTTATCAACACTGTAGCCAGGCTGACACAAGGCATTGAAGAAGATAACGGTGGGTGCATTGTGACCTTTAACTTAATTACTGCACTTTCAGAAAGACATCTACTGTGATGAAATCTATTCTGCTAAATGTGATGTCCTAGAATGCAAAGCACAGGCACAGTGTTTCTGAAAGGAGACAAAGCCCTCTCTAATTTTTTCAGCTCTGTTATTGTGTGAAAATATGCTAACAGCATTAAGCACATACAGATCAGCTACTTTGCATTTTGAAATAAAAGGTTACCTTTTGTGAATGCATTAGTAAGATACAGGAGTGCATGAATGTATGTTGGGAAAGTGTTCCCTGCCCTCCAGGTATTGTCTTTTTTTCTCTCTCTCTCCTCTCTGTGTTGATGTGCAATAAGCTAATTGATCTCTTTCAGTGGTGTGCATGGTCACAGAAGACTCATGTAGGCATACCTGTTTTCCATCTTAGATCTATGCAATATTTAAGCAGAGTTTTCACCATCAATTGTAGCCAGATTGTTATCCACTGAAGTGGTATCATAGCTCAGGCCACTTCTCACTGTGTGAATATTCACCTGTGCTTTTGGAAGCCTTAGTCTTGCACTTATCTATGTATGTATACATAGGTAATGTGCACATAGTAAAGTATGAAAATTACATTGTTTTATCATATTTCAAGTGTCACCATACTGACGACTTATCTTATCAGTATGTACTTTTTATTCAGGACATGGTGTCAGGTTTGATCAATAAGATTTTAAGGGTTCAACCCTGAACTTATTTGTGCACAGACTGGCTCTTGTGAAACAGCAAAATATACAAAAAGCATTGAAGCCCTCTGACTCCATTCCCCAGTGTTTGACGACTTGGTAAACATCATGTTAACTGGAAATGATGGCATCTGGGGTTATTCACTTCATTTGCGTCCGCTTAAAGGGGGATGCATGAATGTGGCCGAAAACTACCCGATCAGTAAAATTCAGTATAAAGAGTCAGCAGAAGTGATCTCACACTGAGCCAAGATAAAAAGCTTTTTGTGCTGCTGTTCTTCTCCTGAATTTCATCTCTGTGTGCCAGCCTGCATCAGTGGCCTGTGAGAGGTATCTAAAAACAGCAGATAGTGATCAAGACGTCTCTTTTAAACCTTTATAGCTAAAATTTTATTGTTTTAAAAGTTATTTATTACACTATAATGAATTTTTATTTCATGAATACTGTCATGGTCCCCGTGTCTTCCTGGTTGGCCCAGCAAGGCTACATGTATTTTGCTTGGTGTCTCTCTCCCTCTCTCTCTCTCTCCCTGACCCTCCACGCCCTATCTGGGCAGAGCTCCTCTCAGGCTCCCACCTTTGGGTCTGCACACCTGGGAATAATCTTCCACTTCGGCTCATCATCTCGACTGCCAGACACCATTTAAGTCAGAGGCTCCAAGCTGGTCGTCGTTGGATTATTGTGTTGCATTAGTCAGTTCTTGTGCCCAGGTATTCGTGTTCTGTTCGTGACCCATTGTGTGGATTTTGGACCCCTGCGTGGAGAGAATCGGCTTGTGTGTTTTTTTCCCCCGCCTGATCGGAGATCCCCTGGTTTCCCTGGACCCCTCCCCTCACTTGTAAATAGTGCACCGTACCTCCCCAGCCTCCTGGGACCTCACCCCTCACCTGTATAAAGCGCACCTGGAGAAGAATTAATAAACTGCCTTTGTATATGCAGCCTGCATCTGAACCTGTTTCGTTCCGCTCACCCTGACAAATTGTGTTTAATGTGTCTGATTAGTAAAAAGCACTAAACAACCGAATGAATAAACAAACAAAACAAAAACGTTGTCGTTACAGTTCACTGGGAAATGGCACGTTATAGCCATGTCCTCAAACAGCTGCTGGAATATGGGTTCCCCACTTCTAAGTATCTTCAGAAGCCACCTTTACAATGAAAATGTAACTAATCTTATTTATAATTAGCTTT
>VURO01036295.1:2323-12985 GCA_015108175.1 Pelvicachromis taeniatus
TTGTTGCATCCCAAAAATGTCGTTAAAAAAAAAAAACCCCACACAAAAATCATCCCTCCCTCACAAGGTGTCAACTTGAAACTGGTCCAAATAAATCTAAGCATATAAAAGAACAAATCCAAGCAGAAGTAGCCGCCACGCACACACAAACACAGTCAAACACACACAAATACAGTCAAACACACACAAACACAGTCAAAGACGGAGACTGTAAAAGAGAGTTTTGAAGCTAAAGCTTATGGGTTGAGAAAAAAAATCTTTTAATAAGTACAAGGAAAAAAAAGAAAAATGAAAACAACTGCCACACATGTGAGAGTGTGTGTGCATGGTCGTAATTTTTGCTCCATGCTGGTGACCGTGCATGTGTGCGCGTGCGTGCGTGCGTGTGTGTGTGAGTGAGTGTGTGAGTGAGTGAGAGAATGTGTGCGCGTGTGTGACCTACTTTCACTGAACGGACATCCTAAAACACAACACCCTCTGATAAATCCATTTGCAGTGATTCTTTCTTGTTGCTGTAAACAGCAGTGTGTGTCTGTGTGTGTGTGGGTGTGTGTGTGCGTGTGAGCTTGGTCCTATTTACAGGACAAAAGCCTTCAGTGACCCAATAAGCAAAACCAGAAATCAGAGTGTTTTACTGTGAAACAGCTCTGCTGCTTTTATCAACAAACCCCATTTTAACTCAACAAACAGAAACAACCCAACAACATTTTTCATAAATTAGTTGCATATATTTTATTCTTATCTAAATACCTAAAAAGGCAGGAATGGCTTATACAGAAACAGCATTAATGTCAAAGAATGTTTAATAGGTTTTTTAATAGTGTGCAGCAGAATTAAAGAAGTGCAGGCCAAATCAGAACTGGACATAAGATGAAAGGAAAGCAAAAGTCCAATTACTGTATCGACACTGATCCTTTTTACTTTATAAATGTACTCCAGCAAAAACTCCAAAAACTATCCTCATTTTCAAAATGTGCTAAATTTTACAATATGCATCTACACAAACACCTTAATGTCCAGTCATTTAAAAACCTTCTGAAGAATATGAGAGATATCCTTACTCACTCTCAGGACTGAGAGCTCAGCTGCTCTCAGTCCTGAAACGTTTTCTCTTTCCAAAAAACAACTTAAAGACAGGAAGTGTAAACGGTAAATGCATCGGTACTTATGGAGCACTTTCTACTCAACACTTAAAGCGCTTTTAACTACAAACCTCATTCACCCATTCATTAACCCAATCCCATACACATTCATACATGCATGCTTTTCCATAGCTGAGTGCTTTATCTAACATTCACACACACGCTCCAACTCCAGCTCACACTGTCCAGTAACCCTTTACCCTCTCACTTTCCTCTTGGCTTTCTGGTAATACTTAAACACCAAAATACAGATATTGCCCACATCCTTCCTGTTAGCATGGGGGTTGCAGCATTGTGTTTAGCATTACAAGGTTAACATAGAGTTATGTGGCAGTCCATCTCAGAGGTTGACATCAAGTAAAGTAAAAGTATTTTAAAGATGAGTAAAATAAGTTGCTCTCCCTGAGTAAGTATACATAATGTACTGCATTGAAAATAATGCTACTATCCATTATTTCCCTAAAATGTTTCACTCTCAGAGTATATCTTCATGTACAAAAAACACTCTTCTAAAAATGTCTTATTTACCAAAAAATATAGTGCTCAATTTAAAATGTTCTATTATGGATATTTAAAAAAAAAAAAAAAAAGCAACTCACCTTTGATCACAAGAACAGAGTCTTCAGTTTCCAAAACTGTGACCAGCCCCTGAAAATTGAGCACAGCGTCAGAGAAGGCAGGCTATGACCTTAAAGTCTGCTGTAATCTTGGCACATCACCCGATTAACTAATCTGCATCCAGCTAGCAAATTTTACACACTTAAAGGTGCTTTGGGGCGCCCATGGTTGCTACACATCTGCAAGCTACTTTGCCACCCACCCTCACGCCAGCATTTTATTAATGACTTGATCAATGTAATACCTGTTGTGATTGATTTCTGCTCTGTGCTGTGGTCTCCACTAGTAGACCTGATTGAAATTCTTTCCACGAATATCCTCTTAACACAAATGTCCTGTCTTTAGGCTTAAAAAATGAGAACACCAAATACTTCTCAGGATTTGGATGATTGGACTAACCAATGCTTGGTATCCATGTTTAGTTTCTATGGATGAAAAACAGATAGAATAGAGCCTCCGTGAGGTTTTGGCACCACAACATAGCAGTTTCTCTAGTTGCAAAATGATTTAACATCATGTAGTTCACCAACCAGCCTTTTTAAATCACTGCCTTATACAACACCCCCGTACAGACACATACAGGTACCCACCAGCAATTCCTTTTAGATGTTCTTTTTTTAAAAACACGTTTTGCTGTTTTGAACATTTGGACTTTAAGCCTCAAACTAATTAACAATTTCCTCCGAGAAGAGCTTAAATGAATCATTAGTCAGAAATCCATCAGCACCGCCAGTTTTTTCTCAAATAAAAACCCCAGGGATGCATCAACCTGGCATTACCTGTACAGGCATTTTAATTCTAGTTTTCCATTTTTTTCTCTGCCTTTCTTTCACTTAACACAACTCCCCTGACTAAACGGGAGACAGGCCCTAATTGGAGAAATATTAGAAACTATTATTCCTAATTAAACATCACAGAACGCACTGTCAGAGTTGGACTGGCTGAGTGATTTAAGACGCGCTGAACCTCTGGCATCGTAACAAAGTCTATTAGCGGAGACGGACGAGAAACGCTTCAAATTGGCAAGCAGGCGAACAGGCACAATGAAACTCTGCCAAGGTTTCACTATAGCAGGTGTGACTGTGTGTGTGTGTGTGTGTGTGTGTACATAAAGTATGCGTATGTATGTGTGACTTTCCTGACAAACCCCCCCCAAAACCTATATACAGTATATGTATAACTTTTATCATATGTTTTTTGTTGGTCATATATCCTGTGATGTGATACAAAACCTTAAAATGAAGAGCTCTCTATGTGTTCATTATACGGTAACATCTGTATTCACTGGTAACAACAAGAGCACTCAACTATTCTTTACAAACTTGTAAACTTAAACCAAACCTATTTTATAAATGTACAACAGACAGGTTTGTCTTCTTGTTGTGATTTTGATAGACGATCGCAGTTTGTGTTAACCATAGACACACAATCAAGTGGTGGAGGATCTCCACTTTTTGTGGCATCAAGATCACCTGTGTGCTTTTTGCGCATGATGTGGTTTTTTCAGTTCATCAGGCGGTGACCTTCAGCTCACAGTGGGGCAGTCTACAGCTGAATCTGGAGCAGCAGGAGTAAGAATTAGCACCTCCAACTGAGACCATGGTGTTCGCCCAGGAAAGCGTGGCATGCTCACTTTGGGTCGGGGATAAGTTGCTGACCCGTGTGGAGTTTATGTATCTCTTGTTCCCAAGTGAGGGGAGCAGGAGATTGACAGATGCCGGCACTGATGCGGACGCTGAATGTGAAAGCAAAGCAGTTTTTACTGATTACTGATCAATCTAAGTTTCTGCCCTCACCTATACCCATGAGCTCTGCTTAGGAACAGAAGGAAAGCCAGGCAGATACAAGTAGCAGAAATCAGCTTTCTCTGGAGGGTGGCTGGGCTCGTCCTTAGAGATATGCTGACAAGCTTTGAGAGGGCCAGAGAAGAACTGCTACTCCCCTCCATCAAAATCAGACAATTGATGTGGTTAGGACATCTGAGTAGGATACCTCTTGGGACCTCTATTTTGAGGTTTTTTGAGAACGTCCTATAGGGAGAAAAAGGCCCAGGACACACTGGAGAGTTTGCTCTCAGCCTGGTTAGCACCTCAGTGTGTCCATGCAAGCGTTAAAGCAGATAAGAGGGTAGAGGGAAGCCTGGGCATCTTTGCTGAAAGTGCTGACCTCCCAGTGGGTGGGTGGGTGGATGGATGGTGCACTGTACACATTTCACCAAAATGTAACCCGATTAGTTGTATATCTTTTGATCTTCATTAATCTCAGAATTATACAGCGTCCAAAAATGTTCTGTCCATTTGAATAATACCTAGGTACACAGTGGGAGTTTGTAAAGTAGGGACGTCTAAAATGTAATCCTATCAGTCCAAAATCACTGTTGGGTCACTGTTTTGCATAATAGTGTTCCAGACTCCAGGAAGAAATGTATATAAAACTCCTGAGCTAATGTTGTCCCAACACTGGCGAGTTCAAACTCTCCTTCTGCTTTACTGTCTCCACATCTCTCAGTCCCAGCATGAAGCCTCCTTGATGATCTCAGGTTTGGGTTTATCGGTGCTTTATGGCCTCAGACCTGCTGTCAAGCACAATAAAAAACACAGGCGACAACACACACTTACACATAATGCTACACATTTACATGTGAACCAGGCAGGTCTGCACAAAAACACTCACACAAAAGCTTCATTGTCATTCTGCGCTATAATGTCTCCTACAACTTAATGGCACAACACAAAAATACACACAAAGACTGACACGAGCTGCTGCCGATTGTAAATAATTAGATTCAGAAACTGCATCAAAATAAATAACAGCAAAAGTGTGAAGGAACTTCTTGACACTCGAGGAGGATGTAAAATACTTCTATTATAGTCCCGCCAAACCCAATGCCGTTACATCCTCTAACTGCAAATCTGACAAAGCCTCTTCTCAACCACCTTTTCCCTCCCCTCATTTATTAATAGATTCATGCCAATTAACACTGATAAGCATTAACACTAACAAGTAACCTGTGCAAGAGAAAGTTAATTATAAAATAAATGCAAATGTGCTTTTCTGTGAAAGTGGTGGAAAGACTGAATCACAGAAATCCTTTAAAAAATCCCAGTAATCTATACACAATTACATAAATATTGTTAATCAAACATTTTAAGGCAACACCAACCTCCAGATTACATTTTGTTCCAGACTGTCACGCAAGGAAGTAAATCTTGACTGTTCTGAACTGAAAGGTAAGTGGGTGAATTTAAAAGAGTTTTTATTTTTCTTTACTAATGGTAAATACCATGTTTGTCTTATTAAAATCAAGTGTTGTCTCCTCAACATAATTTATTTAGGAAAACCATGACATGCCAATAACCTTAGCGTTAAAAGAAACAAAAATCTTCCTTTCTACAAATCTTTGCACAGAAGGTTTGGTATGGCTGAGCACTGAAAATAAAAATACATTGCCATTGAACATAATCCAGGAAAACAGTAGGAATGTCATACAGTACCTTATTGAAGACGAATGGTGGTCTAACTCTTCAAATGGGGTTCACAAAATATTTAGTGCTGTGGCTCCATTAACATGCTGTTATCACACTCTCAGCATGCCGTAAGAACTGAGAAGGAAAACAAAAGCAAAAATATTTCCATCCAACAAATATTAACATCCTGACCACACAGCACTCCAGCCTAGTTTTGTTTTATTCCCTTTACAGGGAAGGACTTCTTAGAATCACATCTGACAATGTTTTAGTTCTTAACTGTGTAATACAAATTTCAAGTGGGGAACAATTGGCTCTAAATGACATGTGTCTCAAGCAAGCTAACACACCTACTTACACTGGCATATTAACACAAAGAACAATAATGCACAATCATTTTGGTCAAAATCATTCATATTATGAATGAAATTGTCATGGTCCTGGGTCTGTGACCCACTGTTTATGCATTTGGTTTCTTTAATATTCTAAGGTTTGTTTTGGTGGTTGTTGTTGTTTTTTTCTGCTATGTTTAAAATGTATATGTTCTGGTCTTGGTTTTGTTATCTAGTCTGTGTGTGCGTGCATGCGTGTGTGTTAGTTCTTGTTTTACTTTGATAGTCTCCTGCCTCGTGTGTATCATGTTCAGTTTTGCTTCCCTTGTCTCTTTAGCCTGGATTAGTGTCAGCTGTGTTTTCACCTGTGGACTGTTCCCTCGTTATTCCTTGCACGTATTCATTGGCTGTTTCTCAATTGCAAGTACGCGAGTCCGGACTCGCGTTCTCGGCAAGACCGGACTTGCCGGGAACGCGAGTACGGACCCGTGATTTGTGCAATTGGAACGCCAGCGTACTCGATGATGTCACAGGTCAGGTGAACGTGACCGGGCTGGTCTCGCGAAATGCATGACGGGTTATTTGTCTCCACCAAGTCCACACAAGTCACCACCGATGCATGCTCGATAAAACGAGCGGAGCGAGAACACATCCGGGAACTTTTCGCGTTCTCGGCTTGATGCGTACTTTGAATTGGGACAGTACTTGTCTCCGACTAATGACGTATAACAAGTCCGCGAGAACGCAAGTACACACAAGTACGCACATTGAGACACAGCCATTGTCTGCACCTCCCTCTGTGCTTCTGCACTGGAAAAAAGAACATTTTGGAATTACTTAATTCCATTGTGGACATTGGTTGCACACTTATGTTTTGCTTTGGCAGCAACTTAAACAACTGAGCTTTTGGAATATTTTAATTCTTACTATATTCCAACATTATTCACTAACTTTTACCCCAATACTGCTCGGTCACTTAAATACTACATGTTATCTTCATATTACATAAAATGTTAAGTGCTTTACAACAAATTCCACTCCATTCATCCTGTTATCTTTATCAGGGTTTCAGGGGCCTATAGGAGTTCACACCCCGGACAGGTGACCAGTCTATTATAGGGCTAACACATGGAGACCAGAGAGTACCCACTGCAAACTAGCCAAATTGCAGATTGGAACCCAGGACCTTCTTGCTATGAGGCAACAGTGCTAACCACTGCACCACCGAGTCGTCAATCTAGACTCAACAAAAGTAGGAAAGCTATGATTACAAGGCGTGATGCAGAATTTTCCTGCCTCTTATAACTCCAGTCATTTTCCTGTGGTTTGAAATCTCCTGTGATCTTGTGAGTCCAGGCAACTAACCACTATTACTAGATTGTATCATGTGAGCTCAACAACAACAAATTAAGTTGTTGAATTTCATACAGATCCTACATGATTTAAATACGTTCACCATAGAAACAAAAAATTATTTTGTTCAAATTACTTATGAAAATGTAACATCCACCCAATTTCCTTTTTTTGAGTGTGTCTCAATACGAGGAATTCAAAGTAGTGATGGTCAGAAAAACTTGACTACTGTTACTACCAAGATAATCAAATGAATGCTGAGAAACTTGGATGTGTATACCCCAGGAAACCAAACAAAGAAGTAAAAGTAACTGGAATAAAAAAAAAAGAAAAAGAAAATAGGAAATTACTTAAACCGGACCCCAAAACAATGACAACAAATCTATTACTGGGAAACAGCTTGAAATTGACAGTCTCCTGAGCCTAAGTCTGACATTTTTATTGAAACATCAAACCAACCCAAGCAATTCTCTCTCTGACAGCATTTCTCAAAGTTTGTCTTTGTGCAGAGAGACTATCTCTATGGAAGTATGATGTTCAGATTGTACAGCGAGGTAACAAATACTGATTATATTCAAATTCCAGGGAAAAAAAAGGACAACAGCAGCTAAAGGAAATAAGGCTAGCAAAGAAAAGATTCAGGGCTTCAATCTTTTATTGCAGAGGTTAGAAAAGGCAACTTTCATTTGTATGCGAGTGTCAGAACACACACACACAAATATGCAGACACACACTGCCAGCCGTTCAACAGGTGCGAGTTTGTGGTGGAAATGTTGGGGGTGTTTGCGTAGGAATGTTAATTTCCTGTATTTTTTTTCTGTAAAATTGGCTGCTGAGATGCAGCCAGCTGATGTCATGGTCTCTTACAAAAGCCCTCTCACAATGCACACTCCCTCCAGCTCCACTCACACGGTTTTTTTCCTAACTTTTTCCCACACATTGTAAACACAACCATCTCATATGAATCTGGAATTTTTCTCATTTCTACACATTAACTACCTGCTTGTTTTCTCTCGCTCTCTCTCTCATACACACACAAGCACACATACTTACTGACCACTCTGATGCCAAAAAGCCAATTACCCAGTCTGCTTTTTAAACAGAGCGTGCTACATTAGCGTTGGGCTGTGTGTTTAAACAGGACTAATAGTTGAAAGGTTAATTGCTGGTGCAGCAGTAAGCAGTCTGTAGTAATCACCAGCTATTACCTCATGCTGTAATTACTTTCTGTAACACCAAGAAACTGGAGCAAGACATTAAATATATTTGACAGAAAAATAAATCGTGAAGACTGGCTGTAAACTAATGCACTTAGTAGCACTAGCAATAAATTGACAGCAGCAACTGATGCGATATTAATGTGTCTGTTATAAGGGCAGCAGCAGTAGTATAAGCATTAATGTACGCTGTAAAGCTGATGGAAAATGTAGAATACCCAGAGCTGATAAGTCCTTACAAGATGTTTAGCTTGAACGAAAACTATTCATTATTATGTCAAGATCTTAAAAAATCAACAAACTTGAAGACAGGAAGGATTTAATGTCTTCACGGGAAATCCTGTTTCCGGCAAATCAGTCTGTGTGTCTCAAATTGTGAATTGATCAAATTAAATAATATTGAATTATGCTAACTTTGTTTTGCCTCTCTGTTAGGGTCAACTTCATTTTGGATTGAGTCTAATTATCTAATTACTTGGTCAGGCTTTGAAGCACTTGGCCACATCATCTTGCAGTTGTTTTTGAAAATGTCTAAACTGAAGAGTCTGAAGAGTCATGAATGAGGTTTTAGCTATCTGACATCTGCACGGCCTTTAGCAAGTTATAAAAAAATCCCTGCAGGGACTGGGTCTTTATTAACTTTAATTGGGATCAGTACTGATAATGAATATGTGACAATCCTTTTCAACTAGCATCTACTCAGCTAAGGTTTTTAGGGTAGAACTCAGGGCTCTAAGCGAGCTGAGGTGTAACATCAACAGACTGCATGCCACTGACTGGCCAGGGAGTGGTCACTGGATAAGTGATGAATGCAACTCCTTCAAACAAATCACCTCGATGTCCTCCAGTGTTGTTTTGTGTTTGTGTCACATGCAAGTGACATCACAGGACTGTCAGGTGACCCCACCCGCCACTTACCCAGTGAGTTGGTACTTGGTTGAAATTGAAAATGAACAAAGCCCACTAGAGTCAAGTCGAGTGGGTGCTAGTGGAAAAGAGCATACAGAGGGAAAGCAAAATCCACAACCCACGTCTAAACAAGAAAGGTATTACCTTCCAGGAGGGGCGCTGACAAAAGGGTAATATTCACAAACATCATGCAGGTTTAGCTAAAAATGTGTTTGTTAACTCTGAGATGAGCAAAACTCCTAGTTTTCCCTTTGAGAATGAGAGTTAAACTGCAAGTCAATTACCATGGTAACAGACTCTCTGAACTTAACCTGAAGGTTTTCTTCAGCAAACTCTGACCTCTTTGACTCCTCCCTTCCTGCTGCACCTTAACCGACTGACTCACACTCCAATTCATTTCCTTCATAAAGCTGAAGTCAAAGCACAAAGCAGAGGTAAGAATTGGTTATCAGTATATTAGGACAGATACACCAATTACATCATAAATTTGTAATCAGCTCAGATTACAATCTGTAGCCTCCATCTTTCTAACTCTGCCACTGTGGACAGTAATGCACAGTGGCAGTCTACACCTGCAGTCTCAACTGACTGTTGAGACTGCAGGTGTAGACATTAATAGTAAATTAATTACATTTGTGATGAAATGTGTTCACGCATTGAGGTTCAAGTCAGTAAAATGATGTCAAACTACATTTTCAAAGGTACAGTGTCTGAAATCATTGTCTCCGTGGATCTGCCCAGAGACTCCCAACCGAATCCACCCGAAAGTATCCTCCATAGTTGATCAAGCAAATAAGGTCTGCATCTGCATCCACGTGCTCGGTGGGAAGGATCATCAATCAGACTGAATCTGAATTCAGTCATCTGCTGTCAGGTTACAGCTGAGTAATTAGCTTTAACAATAAATGTTTATATATTGGACAAAAGATTTTGGATATGTGGGACGAAACTAGGAAGATGATAAAGAAGATTCATGGATGTAGTGAAGGAGGACATGCAGAGGGTTGATGTGATAAACATCATGGTGCACGCTGGCATACGTTCATAATCCTCGGTTCACTGGGTTAAAATGGAGACTTTTAATTTACCCGCCACCATGATAAATCGTGGTATCAGAGCTCAACTGATGTTGGCTTTCTTTTTCCACTCATGTGTGCACTTAACTCAGAGTGAAAATACTCAGAATTGATTGAAGTAACTCTGATCAGCTGTTCAACTCAAAGTTGCCGATCTCAGAGTTAATCAACTCTGAGTTTATTTTTAAAATCAGACCTTGTTGAACATGTTTCCTAGAATAGGGCCCGGGAATACTAGCAACTCAAGTTAAACATTTTACTATGGGAGTCTTTGGCCACTGGAGGCAATTTCACATTCACATTTCAGTCATGGAAATTGTCACTTAATGGTGGCTTTGCAATGATGGTGTAGTAGTACTTTTCGCAGTAGTTGTAGCATTAAGGGCAGAAGTGTTGGTTAAAAACTTGATATAGTATCCTTCACCTCCACATGATCGTCATGAGTCTGTTTCTGTGTAAGCACTGTAAACAGTTCTGTGTTTTCCCCCCTCGATTCACACCTGCCAAACACACACACACACACACACACACACACACACACACACACA
>VURO01036299.1:7383-26245 GCA_015108175.1 Pelvicachromis taeniatus
GGAGGGGGGGGGGGGTATATGAAAGGATATATGAAACAATACAGTACAATTTCTTGTTTTTTCAAATATTCAGATTCCTTGAGATGCACTAGTATGCAAGCATGATGTCAGGCTATTATCATTTAACTCTGCATGCCTAAATACTGCCACAAAGCTCTGAATATGGTTGATTTATACTTCTATGCTGAATGCACAAAGCAGACACCCCATCGGTCCACCACAGGTATGCCTTATTTGCCAACCAATCACTTACATTGTAGACAGAGGCTATTAAAACTACAAAATTAGGGTGAGGGGGCACTGATGATGTCAAACTCTTAGAAACTCTCACAAACTCACAGAAGATGGTCAAGGAGTACAAAAAAGGCCCCAAGAAGTTGAACTGTCCCTATTTAATATAGCATCCACTGGATCTGCTGAAATGTGCCCAATACATGGTGGTCCCAGCCCACAATTTAAAGGACCAGAAGGATCTGCCATTATCCGAGTGTCACTCACCACAGGACGCTTGCTATCATACTGTGTCTGTGCTCCAAAAAGGACAGAGCTTTATTAGCAGCGTGTGGAGGACCTACCTGCTTATTAGACAGGTTATTGTTGTGGCTCAATGTCATTTCTGAAAACTATGGTAAGAGTTGTTTCCAGAATCGATCTGTCTAACCTCATTATTGTTTAATCTTTCGACCTATCAACATTTAGGAAATAGTAAAAAATGCCCTTGTCATTCTCCCAGGACCCACGATGACATTTAAATACCTTTTTATTTTTATTTTTTGTCAAGAAAGTCAACAAACTTGTTCTCATTAAACAAATGCATGCTTCAAATCACTCTTTTAAGATTTTGCACTTCAAATGCAAACAGACTGATCCGACATATTAGGCTCCCCGCTGGTGAGTAAATCTGCTTGCGCTCTCTGCACCAACAAGGGTTTACGTCACAAAAAATAGACAAAGTACAAGAGGGATTAGAATAAATAAAACAAAGTGGAAGTGACAAGAGGGAGACAAATGACAGCGAGAACACAGAACATAGTTTGGAAGGTTCTGGGAAGATGATCATAAACTGATTCAGTTAAGCTGTCGGGACAGCACTATAGAACCTACAGAGGCGGGAATCAGAGGAAGTGACACTGAGGCACAAACGGATTTGGGTTGTCTGTCAGTCCTTCTTCTCCACTCGGTAGATCAGAACAAAGCTTTCTGTGTGTGCCATACACTTTTCTTTTCTGCATATCCAGGTTTTTGTACACTTTTCTGTTTCCTTTGACTGATCTCTCCAGGATGTCCCTTCTCTCTCCTGAAGTCAAGCTCAGGTTTCCCATCTGCGACATGTATGAGGACAGAGATGTCTTGTTGCACTTCAAACAAAACCAAAAGGCCCCCGGCACCCTTGGCGCTGCTGCAGAGACGACTGGATACTGAGACGGGAAGTCACCTGCCAATGGGGTCATCTGCATTCGTGTGTGTTTGTGTGTCTGTGTATGCGTTTGGCATGGATTTAAGCGCTTTCATTCCTCTTGTCATGCTGGCACAAACAAGGCTACATGAGGAGGGCTTTACATTGTGGTTTTTGAAAGAAAGTTTTTCTGTTGGCACCTAATATTTACCTCCTGTAGGCCTGAAAGTTTTTTTTCCCCAAGTCATTCTTCATTTAATCATTTTGTGATCATGTTTATTACAAAAATGTGCCAAATATATGTTGTTTACAGCTTCACTAAAGCTAGACATGTTTACAAGCAGATGTTTACAAGTGTAAGTTCTGCCAAGAGTACTTTAGTCAAAGTAGGACTGTTAATTTCATATGCAGTAATGGCTCTGCTGTGGGACATGTGAGTACACAGAAAGCTTAATGACAGGGAGAACAGCAGCAAGACCCCCTCACAGAGCAAGCAACGGTGCCAACAGATAGCTGGAAATAACGTGAATAGCCTGAAATGGAGGTTTGTGTGGTGGAGGTGTGTTTGCAAAGTGGCTTGCAGAGGCAGGAGTAATAGTGTACAGGCTTAAATAGCATGCCGCATATGCAGTATGACAATAGGATCCACAGAAACGTGTCAGAGAAGCCATCATCTGATGTGGACTGGCATCTAGAGCATCTGATCTGCTGGGATAGCTGCCAAGCTTAACACAGTGGCCTGCAAGAATTAAAACTATGCTGAATTTCTGAACAAATCAAGGGTGTAGTCTGCACATAGACAATAATTTAAACACGCTGCAGTCAAAAATGTTTTTTCATTTCTGGATCAACAGGAGTTCTTCTCTTTATACTGGTGATAAACGGGACAATGAGTTCCCTGGATAGAAAGTCCATCACTTCAGTTTAATGCTAAAGCAAAGCTCAAGATTGTTTTTGTTCTGGTTTTATTTCTAAGGTTTGGTTCAGAAATCATCTGCTTGAGCACTTCTTCCAGCATCTTGTTTTCATCTCAACAACGCACTTTACATCCAGTGATCATTGTCCCAATCGTGTCACAGCCAATCACACGTTGTGAGAGTGGATTATTACTGTTACCAGAGCACAGATAATTATTTGTTTTATCTGTTTTATTTTATAAAAAGAAAAAAGGGACAATATAAATGGAGAAATCCAAATCTCTGTAATGTTTTGCCTCATAAGTGATTTGGACATTTTCCCTATTAAAAATAGTATCATACTGGATAACTAATACATTGAAGCATCATCTCAGCACTATATAAGACTGTAAGTCCTCCAACAGCAATTCTCAAAAGAAGAGAGAAAGAAAGACAGAAAAAGAAAAAACATAGACCCCTAAAACATGCCACATTGAGAGAAATTTCCACATCAGTCCAAGTTTTAACAAGAAAAATAAATCCAGAGAAAAGGAAGGGAGAAAATCAGATCTGGAGTTCCAAAGGGAGCATTTGAAAATTTAGCCCTCTGACAAAGTCAAACAGACTCCGTGTTTACAGTGTGGAGGTTAGACACGATCCACTGAGGTCTTAAAGCTTTGAAAGCACATCTATGAGCTCTGTTTTTTAAAACATTCGAGGGATAAATGGCACTATAGGGACAGCCAAACTACATTTCTCTGTGAGAGGATGGTTACCTTTAAAGTAAGCACTAAAATCAGTAAAGAAAACTACTGCACTTGGTGAAAAACCAAACAAAGGCTGCACACTGTAAACTTTGTATGTCTATAGGATTGCCCTTTGTTTTGTGGTTCAGCCTCAAAGTGAGAACAGCTCTGTTTTAACAGTTTTATGTACATGCAGTCAGACAATTCAGTAATGGAACCTGTTCAACCACTTGGTATGAAATTCAATGCATTTAGGCATGTAGCCATGGTCAAGGTGACCTTCTCAAGTTTAGAACTGAGCATCAGAATATAGAAGAAAGTTGATTAAAGCAATTTGAATGTGGCACGGTTATTGGTGCCAGATAGGTTACTAGGATTTTCCCACACAACCAATCTGTTGGGTTTACAGAGAAAATATACAGTGAGTGGTAGTTCCCTGGGCAAAAATGCTTTGCATTCTCTGCTGACCATCCGAGGAGAATGGCCAGACTGCAAGAAGACTGCATCAGGTGCCACTCCTGTCAGCTATGAACAATGAGTCCAAACAAAATTAGGCTACAACCCAAGCGCACCAAAATTGGACAAAAATAAAAAAAACATTGCCTGGTCTGATGAATCTTGATCTCTGCTGCAACATTAAGATGGTCACAATTTGGCATAAACTACATAGAAACAATGGATCCATCCTTCCTTGTATCAGTGGTCCAGGCTGCTGGTGGTGGTACAATATTTTTTCTTGGCGCACTTTACGCACCTTCGTGCCACCTGAGCATTGTTTAAAATGCCACAGCTTATTTGAGTATTGTTGCTGAACATGCTTCTTTCAGCATGATAATGTATCATGTTGCAAAGCTCAGATCATCTCTGACCGGTTTCTTGAACATAACAATGAGTTTACTGTATTCAAATGGCCTCCACAGTCAACAGATCTCAATCCAATAGAGCGCCTTTGGGATGTGGTGAAACAGGAAATCCATATCTTGGATGTGCAGCCAACAAATCTGCAGGAACTGCATAATACTATCATGTCAGCATAGACTAAAATCTCTCAGGATTGTTTCCATCACTTTGTTGAATCTATGCCATGAAGAATTGAGACAGTTCTGAAGGAAAAAAGAGGGCCCAACTCAAAATCAAAGCATCCAGTGAGTGTAGTGTTCAAATTAATGAGAGGATAATCGCGCAAACTGGGTATCCTCTCTCACCTTAGGCTAAAACTCAAACAGCTTAATATTACAAGATGTTGTATTGAGTGGCTAGACTTGATACAGTCTGATGACTGATGGCTGCACTGATTAAAATAGAGCGCTTGTGATTATCAAGAACATGAGGGAAAATGAAAGAGACAGAATGAAAAACTGAGTGAGATGAGAGAATAAAATACTCCATTACTGTCAGCATATTATGCGCCACACCAGAGTAATGATTAAGAATGGGCCAATAAAAAACATGGCTAAAATACTTTTTTTTTATTGCTCCTCAATAGGGATTTGAAACTTGATATTTTGAGTTAATTTTACAACATGAAAGCTCTGATGATATAAGTTGTTCGTATAGTAACTTCTATAAATACAGTAGGTAGATGCAAACACAAAAACTGCTTTACTGAGTTTTTGCTTGACCCTTTGCCTCAATGTTCCTGTGTTCGTCACGCAAAAAAAAAACAACAAATTCACATTGAAGGTCAACTTGTCTTTATGTCACAAACCTTGTGCCACTCAGTGAATAGAAGCCATAAGAACTGTGCACAGCAGGCAAGATGCTAGAGAGAGCAGAGCACAGAGATCTGTCTTTTGAAAAGCATAACATCATCTATCAGCTAGAATCTTGTTCAATCTGTGTGGAGGAGATGCTTCAAGATGTGTCAAGGAAAGCTCAGTGGTAATGCTATTGATATTTCTGCAAGCTGTAAGGTTACAGAGAGCTGCTTTCAAATGAAACCGTCCGCTTTGAAGAGACGCGACTATTTAGACACTGAGAAGGGCGGCGTAAATACAAAGCTCTGTTCACAGATACGCAGTGAAAACAGCCGCGTAGCAGTTTTCATGGTTAATTTTCAATGCTTTACAAGGGTCCACAGATCACACACTAAATGTTTCAGTGAATTATAACAACATCAGTACACTTGGAACATAACCACTCCCCGTTGTCATGGTAACACACAGGGTCAGTAGGTCAGGAACATTTGTGGTTTTTGTGTGATTTCAGGCATTTATGTCACACACACACACACACACACACACTGAATGCATGTCGGCATTTATCCAGCAGTCACCATGACCCCTCTCATTAGCTGGAATTAGCCTAATAATTCCTGGACAGGCGAGGGAAAGCTACTAAAACTGGGAAAACTGCCACATCCCCTCAAATTTCCTCACACTTCTTTAACCCTCACTGGGTCAGGTGAGGGGC
This sequence comes from Pelvicachromis taeniatus, assembly GCA_015108175.1. Taxonomy (NCBI): domain Eukaryota; kingdom Metazoa; phylum Chordata; class Actinopteri; order Cichliformes; family Cichlidae; genus Pelvicachromis; species Pelvicachromis taeniatus. The sequence goes on from VURO01036299.1 coordinate 12,834, forward strand.
TAGCAAGACAGACTAAGATCAGGCCTCAGGGGATTGATGTGAATAGTGGAGATAGGAGCTGGGATAGGGCAACCACAGAAAAAAAATTCTGTGTGTGGCGAAGAAGTAGAGCATAACTTGATCTTTCCACTCACATTCCCTCTTTTCATATGCATGCACTGCACCTTATCTGCAGCACACGCAAGTAGCTGAGGATTCAACTCTCTTACAAAGATCATCATGGCTTTCCTATGTGTTAGCTGGGCTACATTAAACTGGAAAATATAGATTGCGTTTATTGTACGTGACACATTTCTAAAGGTGGGACTGATACTTATTGTGTTTGCTTGAGCAAATGAAACATACAATAAATCAATGACAACTCTAAAAAGTCATTTAAAGCACTGTACACTGATATAAAGGGTCAGGATATTCAATAAGAGAAACCTGAGAATGGCTAAATCTAATCTAACACCAGGATCAACATTTCTGATATGCCACATTTGAAACTAGGACAGAAATTATGGTTCAAACGCTGCTCTATGGTTCACAGTACAGCTGTCTGTCTCTGATCATATCCCTCTGTTACACTGGACTCATTGGATAGAAGCCTCACCAAATTATATTTCACCTCCATGGGATGAAAGTGCAGGGTTGATCAGTGTTGATTCCTACCTAAGCAAAGCAAAGCCTCCAGTATTTGGTCAAATCCAAAGCAAAACACTGATAAACAGCATTTTATTTGGAAGAGATGGGTGGAAAATTATATTCTTATTCAGAGATTTGTTCTGTGTTACTGTACTTAAATTATAGTACAAAGTATACAGTGTATAATCATTGACTTGATTGAAAAGATTCTGCTTCCTGCTGTAAATGGAGTTCATAAATGGTTCGAGGCTCACTTTTATACTTTGATAATATACTGAAGCTACAGTGGGGGGAATATTTATCTGATCTCCTGCTGAATGTGTAATGTATGATAGTTTCATTTTAATGGACAGAAACAGAAAATCAACCAAAAGTTGTGAATTGATTTACCTGCATTGAGTCATATAAGTATTTAATACAGGACAACCGATCCAGAACTATGGCTCCCGCAATGCCCACATGGCACACAGATTACAACAAATCAATTAATCAATAATAATGGTTTGAGATCAACAGATACTGTTAATCTCAAACCATTATGTATATTAAGCACACCTGTCCACAGAATCAGTTTTTTCCACTTCAACCTCTCCACCACCGGACAAGACCAAAGAGCTGTCAGTGGACATCAGAGTCAAGGCTGTAGACCTGCACAACCCAGGAATGGGCTGTTGTCACCTTCTCACCAAGCAAGACGCTTTGTGAGAATGTAATAAAAGCTGACAACTATTAGTGTGATTATTTGGACATAAAAAAAAATCCCCTTCAGTCCTGAGCGCCATGCAAGAGCTTGCATGATGGGGTGGGAATGACCATGAGAAAAGTAGTGGATCAGCCCAAAATTACACGTGAGGAGTTTGTTTATGATCTGAAGGCAGTTTGGACCACGGTCACCAAGAGCACCAATGGTAATACACTACGCTGTAATGAATTGAAATCTTGCACTGGCCGCAAGTTCCCCCTGCTCAAAAAGGCACATGTACAGGCCCATATTAATTTTCCCAGCGAACATGTAAATGATTCAGAGAAGGTTTGGGTGAAAGTGCTGTGGTCAGATGAAACCAAAACTGATCTCTTTGGCATCAACTCATCCCGCTGTGTTTGGAGGAAGAGAAATGCTGAGTATGAGCCAAAGACACCGTCCCTACATCAAGCATGCAGGTGGAAACATTATGCTTTGGGGGTGTTTTTTGGTTAAGAGTACAGGGCAATTTCAGCCTATTGTATTGTAAAACATTGGATGAGGACCTGCTTACCTCGACCAAAATACTGAAGATGGGACAGGGGGAAGGTCTTCAAACACAACAGTGACACTAAACATACTACATCCCAACCCCTCCTGAGATGTATGCAAACCATGCGACCAACTATAAGAAACATCTTACTGTGTTCGCTTTTTTCTCTTGTTGGGTGGGAAGGGAATGAGTTGATGGCTTTTGAAAACAGATGGCAACTTTGTTGTTATGCACATGTGAGCCAATATATAATTCAAAATAAAAACTGCACGTCATTAAAAACAGAGAAAAAAGAAAAGAGTTGCACTTAAAATCGATTAAAAGCCAGAAATGTTCCCATGTAAACTTACATCTGACAAAGAGCAGAGAAACAAATGTTGTCTGGAAAACATTTATGCTTGTATCAATATAGATTTTATGACTCAAAACAACAAGTTTGTAGTGTAACCCAGAAAGTCTGAAGAATGAATCATGTTCAATAGTAAACAGCAGTTAAAGAAGGTGGGTAGCAGCTGTCCTCTGTGACAAATGCCTCGTGTTAAGCCCTGCCTGCCAACTATAATCATTACAGTCTTGTCAAAATCATAGAGCAGTTGGTTAATTTTAATTAACCAGCAATCCAGAGACTTCATTGGCAACAGCAAATTAGGTAGCTATGTTTGAAACATTTCCCTTGAATTCGTTAAAAACTGTGTGGTTATATAGAAACAAATCAGACTGAATGTTTTCTTGCATCCATCTATGTGCTGAGAGAATTGCTTTAAGAGTAATTTTCACTTTTCTCTTTTTTGTGGCTCTCCCTTTTCTCACCCCTGAGCCACGTTTCTTTCTTCCAGTGTTGGGATTCTGTAAGATTAATAATTCTGTATAACCTAAATGGACTTGGTAGGTTGCACTATTGTGTACTACTTTGTGTGTGTAACCTGGATCCAGTCATGTTTAGCAAACACATACCGTATTTTTCGCTTTATAAGACGCTCCGGAAAATAAGACGCACCCAATTTTAAAGGAGGAAAATCTAGAAAAAAAAGATTCTGAACCAAATACTGAAAAACACTTTCTCACACACACCATACACGCTGCCTCTGCCCATTTTATCGAGCATGCATTGGTGGTGACTTGTGTGGACTTGTATTTTTATTTTATTTTTGTTCCTTTTATTTTATTTTATTTTTATTTATTTATTTATCTTTCTTTTGTACTTACTTTTTATGACATTGTCCCCGTCACTTTCATTGCTTTTCATTGTACTACTACAATGTTATCTTTTAAGTGAGCTTTGTTTTTTCCTAACTGTATGTTAAAAGTGTGATAAATAAAGTTTATATAAAACTGTATTGGACTTGGTGCTGTATTGGACAGTTTTAATGCAGGCAAAATGTGTATTTGTCGTATAAGACGCACCAACCCCCCCCAGTTTTGGGGGAGAAAAAGTGCGTCTTATACGGTATGTGTCTAAAAATGTGTTTTTTTTTCTCTGATTTGTACACACAAGTCAGCCACAGCACGAAAACCACTGACAGGTGTGTACAAAACTAATCATCAGTTGATCATGTCATTACAATGCATGTTCTGGTGGGGCACCCATTTGACACATACCTCATCGTTATGAGTGGTTGTGAACAAACACGTTCCCTCCCCCCAATACAGACAGCCCTTCCCAGTGGAAAGGCATCTAACAGTGCACAAGGCATACAATACAGGGCGTAAGCTTTTCACCCAACTCTGTCCTGGATCTTAGCACTGCTGTGTCACTCACTAACGTTGAAAGTGGGGAATGAAAGAAGACTCTGCTCAGTATGTCTGTGAAGGTTCTCAGTCATCCAGGTCATCGTAGTCTAAGGAGCTTGGAAAGAAAAGTGTCTGGACTTCTTTAAGTTTCTTGAAGACATTTCACCTCTCATCCAAGGAGCTTCTTCACTTCTAAGGTCAAATGCTGGAGAGTCCCAGATTTAAGCCCAATGGGAGTGTCCACGAGGGACGTGGACCCCCTATTGATCCTCTACCTAATCACCCTAGCAAAGCTGTGAAAACGGGTGTAGGTCAAAATCAGCCAAGGTTTTTGGTGCATCCGATGTGAAACTTGGAACAAGTTGGATCAGTGGAGACCCAACCCAAATTAACCAAGGGATCCACTGTAAACGTCCTGCTGGTTACAGGACAGCCTCAGAGGTCAAGTGTCCATGTCCCTGTACAAAGCAGAGCTGTTCCAGAGACTCAAGGGCACAATATTGAACACGTGGTAATGTTGTGTGTGTACTGGCACCCATAGTAATTTCTGTGCATTAGCATAAAAAAGTCAAGGTTGTTTGACATTCGCAACTGAAAAAAAGAAGCAGCACATAGCTATGATCACCATGTTTTGCTTGGACTTTTCCGAGAAATAATATGCAACCGCGGCTGTGCTTTTGCAGAAAAAAAAACTATTAGCATAGTTTAGATGCCATTTCCAACAAGCCATTCTGCTACCACAGTCTCAAGTGGCCAACTAACTACAAATTTGCACACAGGTCCACACTCACTCCTTCACCATGCTGCGTCAAAGAATATTTTCACACGCACTCATGCAGTGCAGACACATAGCTGCACATGCATACACACCTTGCTGTCAGAACGGTGATAAATTGTTAAGAAAATGAAAAGGGGATGCAGTAATCTGACACCTCCAGTGCTGGGCAACCAGTAATTAAAACCCTTCATTACGTCAAATATTTGATTAAGAAGAGCTGGGGATGTTGGGGGGGGGGTCTAGTAATGACCGCTTTCTATTAGGGGAGGGTGATAGGAGATGGAAGGAGTAGAGCGGCATTAGTGGCGGTAGTGGAGAAAGAAAATGTAAATAAAGCACGACTGTCATAATACACAGAACTTTGAAATCGGTGACTGTTCTTCACACCTCCTCCCCACTCTTCCCCATGTCTCTGGAAAGTGTCTTTGTGTTGTTGTAGTGAGTCAAAAACGCTGGCCGCAGCACATTGCTAATGTGTTGATGAAGGCAGCCCAGGCCAAGGGAGTCTCTCTCCTGTGGAAGACAGACAGTGTGCGTGTTCGACAGACGAGTGAACATCGCTGGCCTCCGCCTCAACCCTCTCTGGGAAGCTGCTAGCTTCAGCCTGCAACAGCATCCCCTCCACTCTGCTATTCCTTGTACATTAGCCTGTGATAACATGGAAGCAAGGGATCTATGCACATTAAAAGGTAGGAACATGGAGTGGGCAGGATTAGCACAAAGTAGGAAAAGCAGAAGCAACTTAATTTCATTCTTTACTTTCACACGCTGTCTTAACAGCACTGAAAAAAGCAAACGGGGTGGCTTTAAGAGCTAAAATTGCACTAAACATTATCCTAAATTACTTTCAAATTCCTATTAATTTGCTGTGCATCAGAGGGGTACTATTTTCAACTTGAATCTGCAGTTTGCACTACATAGATGCAAATGCACATTTTTTTCTCTATTGATTATCTTATTACCCGCTCCTTATAGCTTAGCAATTACAGAATTAGTGGCCACGCTGAGGATGTCCAGCTGTACTGCTCTGGAGATACAATGTACAAAACTGTTGATTAAGCACAGCTATTCAACCATAAATCACATACAAAGGGACCACAGCGTTCTCACAGGCAAGGCCCACAGGGAGAGACACGAGCACACTACAGTTTATACAGCAGAACTACTATAAAGAAACACTTAACATCTTCTCTCGTGAGCTGCAGGCTTCCACAATTAATTAATAAGATGTTTATGCAATGGTGTACCTGAACTTAGATGCTCCTGTTTCATATTTCACAGCTTTCCCTCGATGTCTCCCCCTTCCCCTCTCGTGTGCATGTGTGTACGTGTGTGTGTGTGTGTGTGTGGCTGCTCGAATGCCAGTGCCATCATCAAAGGATATGTCAAAATGAAGGCACTGGCAGGGGCTGCTATCAGGATCTCAGACAAGCACACACATAAACATGCATACACACACACACTGCTCCAGCTATGCTTTCATATCACGCCCTGGCAACGCCCACTGACTGCAGCATATCTCCACCGGTATCACCAAGGTTACCAGCGGTAGCCAGGGATACCATCGGAGCCGCCTGTGAAAATGTAGAATATGGGTGTGGCCAAAGTCTAGTTTGTCAACGCTCACATGTACGTGTAAAAAAAAAAAAAAATGCCACTATCAAGGACACAATTTTAAGCTCCTTCAAACCTTATAAACTGCGTGGTTTCAAAGTTGGACAGTTAACATTTCATGTACTAAGTCTTAAACAAAAAAAAAAGGCTGGACATGAAATAAATTACATCCACAACGTGCATCCAATATGCAAACACTGTGTTTGCTGATCCATCCAAAATCAATCACAGTCTCGTTTTGTTTTGTTTTTTCTTATGCAGAGAAGAAGCTGATTGCTTTCCAAATCTCTGTAAGCACTTTACCCTTAACAGTTCTCAGCTTGCCAGCTTTGCCGCAATCTTAATACAGCAACATGTTATTAAGAACCCAGGTGCTGTTTGATCCGTCGGACCTCAGCTTGTTATATTCCACCTTTTGCAAACCTCTGCATCCATAATAACATGTGCATGCTCAGATCTGACAGACATTTCGCATGCATCAGTTACACCAGGGTGAATGTATTAGTCAGTGAGTTAGTTAGCTGATGTGATATCTTCAAGGACCCACGATTAAAAATTGGTGTTTCCATGACAAAGGAGGGCCTCCGCCAGCACCCGTGCATTCATGGCACTCACGCACAAATTGAGAAACAATATTCCCAGACATGCTCCAAGCTTCACTTTCTTTGCCTGGAGAGGTGTGTTTGCATGTGTGTGTGTTTGTGTCGGTGCAAGAGAGAGAGAGAAAATTTGATCCTGGAGACATCAACTGTAGCTTGCACTATGACAGAGGCAAATTCGAGTACTCTGACAAATGTTTATATGACTGTATGTTTCTTTTGTAAGTCTGAGGCCAAACAAAGCAACGGCTTTGCAACTGTGTTAGATCGAGCCAAGAAACTTCACAGAAGTTTAGTTTGACAAGACCAGACTTTTGACAAAGACGCACAATAACTGAAGCAGTAGTGTGGACTCACAAAACAAACTAAAATTAAATAAAAACAAACAACATGTCCTGAGTTTTAGTTACTTTGGTCAGAATTATTATACCAAGTTTCTGTTTCTTGTGACTGTGATGTATAAATGACTTGTTTGTTACGAGTAAAAATTTCCCCAAGAAAAAAAAGGTGAAACAACAGAAGTCAAGCTGATCTCAGATCAGATCACATCCGAGGAGTTAGACGCTACAACAGTTTTCTCTAGGAGCTCAGTTTGCTATAATGACACGGACAGAGGCATCCGCACAACAATACCTTCCTTCCTGCTGTGTATTTATAAAATATGAAGTAGTAATTACATTATAACATAAGTACATGCTGATGGACGCCAAGGCTGGCGTGATCCCATGCTAAGATGGCCTCTATTTTTTTTTTTTAACTCACATCATAATTATAAATAGATATGCATTCCTGCAGGTGAGAATAACATGCACTTAGAGCTGTCAGAATCTCAGAGCTCTCTCTTTATTTCCATATTTTGTGTGGTGTGAAGTAACAAAAACAGAAGACACCAGTGGCAGAGCGAGATCATTTTTGTAGGGCTGATCTGGCTCAAACCATTCTGCTAGCAACCAAAGCAGTCGTAAGGAGGTTTTTGGTGCAGCACTGTGTATATTTCATCTCGTGACCACTAGCAACCATTCCCCACCTGCATTTTTCACTAGCAACCAGAGGTTGACATGGTGGTTACTGACCAGCCTGTGTGACTGGGGTCTAAAGATATTAAACAAGAATTAACGAGACACTTAAACTTGATTTTGTCATCAATTTGTTTAAACCAGGGGTGTCAAACACAAGGCTGGGGGGCCAGAATCAGCACAGCAAAGACCCCAAACCAACCCACAAGATGGAAAATGTGAAGGAGGGCATTGTTTCCTACTGATAAAGACCTCTATCACTACCATTCACACAACACCAAAGTTGGTAATAATAGATAAACAATAACAATAAAAACACAGAAAGGGTCCGGTTTTATCTATTATAGAAATTTCAATTTCTAACAAAAAAATAAATATTTTTCTGGGCAGTGAGCCACCAGAACTCGTTCTGTAATTTTACACATGTATTTATTTGTCCTGACAAATTTCTTGCATTTACTGGAGCAGTTGCTTTATTGTGTTGAAAGACTGAGATGTGCTGTTAACATTGCATTCTTCTTTTTATATTAAATGGAATAACATATGTAGTGAAACTAAACTGACAGAAAGGGGTGTTTTGCTGGCTTGGCCCACTTTAGATTAAAGTGGGCTGTAAGCATGTGGCCTTCGATGTAAAATGAGCTTGACATCCCTGATTTATAGCAAATTATGATCCTTTGCGTTGGGATAAATAACTGCCTCCATGATATACATGAGTCTTTGCATTCGAATGCTGACATTAAAGACTGCATGTTCAGCTATGAACCACAATATCTGGTGACAAAACGCATGCAGTGTGGATGAGCCCTGATTATGTTGGTCGTGGTGATTATTTTATACGATTTTTGAAAGGACAACAAGTAGGAACTGTGTTTCACTGCACTCCTGTTTTTATATTGGCCTAAAGATTCATGAAGATAAGATCCCTCTTATGTGTAGTACTAGCAGTAATATCTGAATTGTTAATACATTGCCCTTAAAAATTGGTGTTTAATTAGATAATAACATTTCCAGTTATTATTTAGTTATTATTTCCAGGTTTTACTTAATTAAACATCGTAATGTTGTAGAGTAATTAAAACTTGCCCACCAGCTAAATCTCCTCAGTGCATTTATGATTTTTTCTCAGTAAAAGAACAGGTAGAGTCACACCCTCCACCGACATAAAGAGTGTCTATGCAAGCACACAATATGAGCAAGGGAAAGGGGCTAAGGACATAGCCTGAGGCTGCGAGTGTGTGAGCGCATACATAATACTATATGTCGTATCACATATACTGTGGTGTGAAAAAGTGTTTGCCCCCTTGCTGATTTCCTTTTTTTTTTTTGTTTCAAATCTTCAAAAAAATTTAAATATTAGACAAAAATAGCACAACTAAACACAAACTACAGTTTCTAAATGAAAGTGTTTATTATTAAGAGGGGGGAAAAAAACAAAACCCATTTAAAACATTGACTTATCTGCACTGGATTCCCAAATCTGATCTACAGGCTCAGTGTAATATAACATATAATCTCAAATCTATAAACAGCAGACATACACTGACACATACAGAAAGGGAGAAAAAAAAAAGGAAAAACATTTATACAGCATATCCTCAGAGAAAACTCCAGAAAAATAAAAGATGTGGCAAGCTATCAAACTGACAATCACTGGGGAATCCCACCACTTTCAAACAAATAAATATGTGCTTGTGCACCAGGAAACCCTCCGACGTGCACACACACACACACACACACACACACACACACACACACACACACACACACACACACACACACACACACACACACACACACAATTTCACGCACTGACATACATGTGCAACACTGTTTTCCTGAGCAGCTGAATACAGTAGACACAGTAAATTTGCCCCATTTGAGCTAAAACAGAGATTTCATCTAAAGGGGAAGCATCGCGCTCCTCTATTGCCCACAATTACTGGGGTCTGGAAACAGAGTCAACAGCCTCAGTTTTATAGAATTGCATTGTCTAGGAGGGAATCAGCCCCTTTTTACTTCTACTTTGAGCTAAGCGCTGCTGGTCTGGGCTTCAGCAAAAGCCACTTAAAGCTATCATATTCTGAAAGAGAGCAAAAAATGACTTGAGCTCCTTTTGGAAAAGGTTTTTATGCAATTTGCTGAGAGACATCCTCTGCGTCCTTTTTCATGTAATACTTTCTCAGAGATCAAACAGACACCTTAATCCTAAGAACACACACAGGCTTGTGCTTGCTACTTCACATGGTAGAGAGAAAGCCTTTACGTTCAATTTGTTTGCAATTTTCTTATGTGTTTGTGTGGTTCATGCGGGCCATTTTTGTTCTCTGCAAGCTCCCTCGTATTGCCATTATACATCACAGCAGAGCACCAGCGAATGGCTGTGTCAAAAAGGCTGCCTTCCTCTCCGCCATATCTCATAGTTACCTCCTCTAACCAAATTACCCCCAACCCCTGCTTCACCCGCCCCCTCATCCGTTAGACACTGAGAGATGAGTTTCAGAAAACAGCTGCCTAAAAAAAGACAGCAGCCATGTCCAGTTGCGTCTCAGAAGAAATGAGAATAAATGAATAAATTCCACAAAGAAAGATCCCAGCTCTTCTGCAGAAACTCAAAATCCATTTAGAAGAAGAGTGATATTTTCCTGTTGCTTCTCAATTTTACTACCATTTACTATAACATTTATAGCCAGTTTGTGAATGCTTTTACGATCATTGAAAATCCTCCTGCACACAGGGAAGCATGAAGTAGCGCTTTGTTCAAAGTAAACAGAGAAATGCAAGCAAAGTTTCCCACTGTAACGCAGAGGAAAAGCGGTCCTGTTCATTCATGAATGCTTTAAGATTCAACAATCTGTACGCACCAGCAAAACAGGTGGAGACCACAATGCATTTTGATCTCTGTGCCCCCGATGTCAATGTGAATATTGTAATATATAAACTCTTCCTTTAATTCAATCCAAATGCCATATGGGACATCAGAATGTGAACATCTGGGGCCAAGCATACATCTGGTTGATACAGTACATCAGTTAAAATAAAAACAGAAAATACACTTGAATGCATTGCTTTCAAAAAACAAATATTCTTGAAAATAAACTATGGAGCCTGACTGTTATATTTGCTGGGCAACACTTTTGTCAATAGTATCAGTATCAGGATTTATTATGGCCGATAAAGAAAAGAAGAGGCAAGAAACACCCTTCAATCATATAATAAATACTGATGTTGCATCGGTTGACCACCAGATGGAGCTCTGCAACACCTGTTTGCACTACAACAGAGTAATCCACAACTCCTGACAATAAGAGAAGATTACTGTAAAACTACATAGTCATATTATCATAGTAAAGACTTGCAAATAACTACATCTATCAAATGTTATTGAAATCTACATTACATATGTCTGAAAGAACAAGAAATCGGCTAATATATCAGAATTATAACTCAATAAATACCGTTATTGAGACCAGCTTTAAAATTCGTCAGAGTTTACTAAATAGTTTTTTCACCTTTATTCAAAAACAACAAAGGTCAAGCTAGGTTTCTGTCCTGACTGTCTTTAAGTGAACAATCCAACTTTAAAGCTGACTGTGTACTATATTTCTCATGCAGAGCTTGAGAGTGACATGATAAACTGGGCTTGCTGGTAACATTAGCAGGTAGAGTACTCAGTGTAAGGTAACAACAGCTTGTGGCTCAGCCGGGGCTATGACCTCTACACACTGGAATGGGAGGGAGGGAGGAAGACACGAAGAGGCCAAAAGAGAGATAATGATGTATGGCCAGTGGAGAAACGAGAAACAGCAAGAAAAAGAAAAGCGCATCAGACAAAGCAGGCTTCAATTCAAAACATCAGCCTTATCTGAACACCTTTGCCTGCCTTTGTCATGCTCTAAACACCTCAGCACATCCTCACACACAGTTAGTTAGATGTTATTTAACACTTTTAACTGTGAGACTGCACTTTCAGATTCATGAGGACAGCTGCCAATACTTGTTATATTAAATACAAAAAAAGTAAAAGAAAAGAAAACAACAACAAAAAAAAGACTCACAAAGCCACCATGAAGCTCTGAAGCGCTGAAACAAATCCTGTTGTGCATCCTTTTTCTGCCCCAGCGTCAAACTTCTGAAGGCCTTAGCAAAATTAATTTGGCCACTTGAACATGTAAAAACTACTGTACTTTTCTTTATCTTTAACTAGACCGGTGCCTTGGAAAACACTTGGAAATGACAGACAGTAGCTTATTTTACAAAGACATGTGGTAAATACAAAATTTACAGCTATGTTGCAATATTTTCAACCCTTTAAGCAGTTTAGAAGAAGCCTTTCTGAGCCATCCAAAGACTTTGTTATACACAAAACTAAATATTGACCTCAGTGTTAGCACTTACAACCAACCAGATAATAGTTCAAAATTTCAGTGTAACTTTGATTAGAATTCATTTGGAAACACAAATTTTAGCTTTTTAAATCACAAACATCAGTTCACTAGATACTTTGAACTTTATATTAGCTCAGCAAGTAAATAAGCAGGGCAAGTAAAGTCTACGCATGCTGCATTTTTACCTGCAAATGATCCCAGTGCATCTGACAACTGACCGGGAGCTCACTCCTACAGGAAAGCACTCAGTTCAGCTGGCACAAAGCCAACACACCCAAACAACAAAAGGCATAAAAAAAACATGAGCGGCTTTAGGAAATTACATTTGGCCAAAAGTATATGATACACAGTGGAAAACTTCATGGTCATTATGATTGATCCCAACCCCTTGACCAGAAAAGAAAAACTCAGCTGTCAAAAGAATTGTACTGCAAATACAGCCAAAATATGAGGAAGCATGTTTCCCAAAATTACCAAATAAATGTAATCTCAACCACTTTATCTGCAGCACCGGTATTTGCTCGAACAGTAAATCTAGTGTGCGCAGCCCTCTGTTTTACTATTTATTGATCAAATCTTATTCACGGGATTTATAACTGAATAGATGTTAATCCTTATTCTTTATTCCTCAGTGGGTACTTCACAAATACTCGTATGTATTTTTTTTCTTTTTCAGCTGGCGATAAATAAAGAGCTAGGTTGGGGGAATAAAAACACAGAGGTGAATGATGGCTTCATGCTGTCACACGCCAGCAAAAAGGACAGAGAAGAGGGTCCTTTCACATCGCATCACAGTCAGCTGCAGCCACACCCGCCCTCAGAGCATAAACCCTGCTGCTGAGCAAGGAGGGGAGAGGTGAGGAGGGTGATATCCCCTTCTGTTCTCCTCCTTCTTTTATTAGTCTCAACTCTCCAAAATGTCTTATTTCAGTTGTATCTCATTGCTCATCCAGCTTCCCTGTCATCCAGCCGTTTCCCTCCCCTCTTCACATGCTGCAAGTCTCCCAGATTTGGCCATGGCTGGGATTTGTGGGGTGGATCCCAGCCTCAGGACAGCGCTTGCAGACTATAGTTTGGTTGGCGGTTTGTGTGTGAGTAGGAGTGGGTGAAATGGAAAGAGAGAAAGAGGATTAGAAATGAACTGTGGAGATAGAGCACAACCTGACAATAAGTCCCTTCTCCCCAGTGTGTCTGTAGTTGAGTGTCAGCTTGTGTGAAAGAGAGAGACGAAGGATTAGCTTGTGAGAAAGGAATCATTTCCCTTTGTATTCCAAGTGATGCTGTCAATCACTGCACTGTAAAAAGGAGCACTCACTGTGTGTGTGTGTGTGTGTGTGTGTGTGTGTGTGTGTGTGTGTGTGTGTGTGTGTGTGTGTGTGTGTGTGTGTGTGTGAGAGAGAGAGAGAGAGAGGGGGAGAGAGGTG
>VURO01036299.1:26265-46587 GCA_015108175.1 Pelvicachromis taeniatus
GTGTGTCAGAACAGCAAACGACGATAAAGGTTTTGAACAAATTTGCTGTTAGAGCGAAAAAACTATTGAGGACCATGTAAATGGGCCTTGTGCGTGTAGGCGCGACGCACTGTGTGTGTGTGTGTGTGTGTGTGTGTGTGTGTGTGTGTGTGTGTGTGTGTGTGTGTGTGTGTGTGTGTGTGTGTGTGTGAGAGAGAGAGAGAGAGAGAGAGCGAGAGAGGGAATAAGATGGTAGCTAAAAGAATGTTTTAGATATGGCCATAAAAAAACAATAGTCAGGGTCTGACAGCAGAGCTATTTTAGCATTTATCTTTTGCTCCTTCATTTCCATTTGATATAGTTAATACACCTTGTGACTAAATGGCACCACACATTTCAAAAATAAATAGCAACATTGCAGTAAAGGAGACTTGTGCAGCACTTACACAAATGCAAACGTAGATGGTGCACTAGGAAATTGTTTAACCTTGTTCTTTATTGATCCCTGATGGGATTTTCTTTCCCCTTTCTACAGAGGCCAGGGGTGAGGACTGGCAATGAAAGGAGCTTGACGTGTTGGTGTTGACGGACACTTCAGCCGAGCAAATTTGTTTTAATCTGATTCTGTTAGAAATGTACCATATTCAATATACTGACAAACATTTAAATTTAAAGTAACTACTCAGGATAGATTAGGGGAAAAAATTTGGGGAAGTTTTTTTTGTTTAATTTTTGGTGTAATTTTGAATCCAGCCCTCATGAGTTTTGCCTGGTAGTTTGAAGGTTCTGCACTGTCTCTCAGCTGTTTCTAGGACTGCACTCTTCTGGAAAGAGGCCTCTAATTTTGTGGCTGGAATCTACTGAAGCCACTCTTCCAGTATTTAGGTTAAAGATCCTAATGCTCCTTTACCACTGGGACCACTCTGGACATCAACTTCTACATTCACTCCAGTTGTTCCTTGAGCCCCTGGTACATACGTCTTGTGCTCCTTGTTCCTGATGTTGCTGTCCGCAGGGATTGCCCCATTTACAGATGTGGTTTTATGCTCCATGTCAATCACCACTATGTCTGGTCGGTTGGCCAGTAGCTACTTGGCTTTCTGGAGCTTGAAGTCCCACGAGATTTTAGGCTTGTTACTCTCAGCCACCTTTGATGGTGTGTCCCATCAGGACTTGGGGAATTCTAGTCTGTATGCAGCACAGGTGTTTGTGTACACTATCCCAGTAACTTGATTGTGGATTTTAGTGTTTGCAGTCCCAGTTTGCATCTTGCTACTGTATGCAGGACTGCCTCTGGGGCCCGTTTGCCCAGTCGGCAATTTATGGTTGTTGGTAGACTTCTGCCTCTGTTGATCTGGTGTTCAGGCCCTGTACTTTGTGCTGTCCTTTAGGCCAGCGTTTTCTATGCACTGGTAGGACATCTTCATGTCAGCCACTGGCCTTTGTACATCTTCATCATGGTTCCCACTGGGTTTGGGATACCCAGAAGCTCTCCTCTATACCTGCTATTCTGCCTTCTGGTAACTCCACACCTTCAGTCCAGATTACATTTTCTCTCTGTGCAACCCTTAGGCTACACTTATCCAGTTCAAATCACATTCCAAAGTCATGGTGAGATGGATCAGTGAGTCAGTGCCTTGATCATTCCTTACATATAGCTTGATCTTATCTACTGTATGTGCAGGAGGTGGCTTATGGTCAGTCACTTTACTCCTGAATCTATATCCATATCCACTCTTGATGGCAACTTGTGCACTTGCCTTGTAATTGGCCTCTAGTGCTGCCCCACTTAGTTTCTGATAAATATTATTAGTCTACTAATAGCGCCTTGTATAGTGTCAAGCACTCCAGTATTCATGTGTGAGGCATTCAGTTGGAGGCATTCTTGTGGTCATTCTAGGCGGTGCTCAGGTTGGTCTGCCTGGTTTTAAGTCATTGCGTACTACTTTATCAGCCAGGACCTGGTGGTTTGGCCTCCTGGCACTTTAGACCCCATGCCTTTCTGAGCTGTGCCCATGTCTTGACTCATGTCTACTCAACTTGGTTGCTGCGATCCCCGAGGGGAGCTTCCATCTTGTGTAGAGGCAGGTAACTGGCCGGTAGTTTGATGGTGTCGTACCTTTGATCAAGATTGTTCTACCCTGTGATAACTACCTACTGTTAGCAGCCCTGTTATTTGTGCTGCCAGGTAATCATGGACTGCTTCTTTAAGATTTTTTAGCCAGTAGATGTGGAGCTTGTCAGGTGCAGTCCAGCTCTTCCATGCAGAGATTTATTGTTGGCCTTTGTGGTGTTGACTGGCTCTTGTTCTGGGAGGTTGCTGCGGTCTGCTCTGTGTGATGCATCTTTCTCTCAGATGTTTTTCTAGTAATGCTTGAGTACGTCTGTTCGTCTGTGTACATCTGTTCTTGTGCGATTGTTCCCTTGCAGCTGAGCATACATCCCAGATGGATGATCGGAAAACAGGCAATTTACTCTTTTGGCCTCTGCTTCTCTGGTCTATCACTTTAGCCAAGTGGCCAGAGCAGCAAACCTTTCTTTGGCAGTTTTTAGAGCCTCAGTTATGGTCACCTCCTTTTCATCCAGGACCTGTCTCTCAGGACACCTTTCTGCACGTCACTTACCCAAGTAATATCCTTCCTAGATTTTGGATTCCAACCCAGTCATTTTCATGATCATGCTCACCCCATGAGGCAAGATCTAAATGAAACTATCATAAAAAAAATTAGACACTGTCAATTTCTTCAGACTTTGAAAGTCCCAATAGAGGAGATGGAGGATTGCAAGGGGATTGGTGCTCTGGATTGGGTGACTACCTTAAGTTTGGTCACCATCTTCATCCTCAGCTTAGTACATACGTCTGTCATTGTTACACTGCTCTCTTCTGACGTGGGATTTTCCACGTAAACAACCATCTCTACAGTTTACAGTGAATGGTACCACTCCAATAAGTGGTAGTTCTCTGGGCAAAAATGCCTTGCTGATGCCAAAAATCAGAATGGCCAGATTGCTTTGTCGAAGAGAGTGACTCAAATAACCACTCATTCCTATCAAGGTATGCAGAAGAGCATCTCTTATCTCTTCATATTGAACCTTGAAGTGGATGGCCTACAGCAACAGAGCACCACACTGACTGCCACTCCTGTCAGCTTGAAACAGGAAACTGAGGTTAAATTTCTCATGGAATTGTCAAAACTGGACAACAGACCGTGCCTTGTCTCAACGGTTTGGGGTGGTAGTGGTGGTGTAATGGTGTCGGGGGGTATTTTATTGGCCCACTCTGGGCCTCATTGTACCAACTTAGCATTGTTTACATGACGTGTTATCTTGTTAGATAACACGTCATGTCACAAAGCTAAGATCATCTCTAATTGGTTTCGTGAACATGACAGTGAGTTCCCTGAACTCACATGGCCTTCACAGTTTCCAGATCTCAATCCAACAGAGCACCTTTTAGATGCGGCAGATTTATGGCGCCAAAAATTAATGCAATAGGGAGTTGGAGTAGAACTTTTCTGAGAATAGTGTCAGAAAATATGTGAAAAAATGAAAACAATGGATGGGTGCAAAGATTTTGTTTGACACATAATCTATAGGAAATGCACTCCACCTTAGTAACAATGACTCCATTTGGTATTCCCTGCTTGAATCATTCTAAATTACTGGGTTTAATTTCACAGAATCATTGATATTATTTTTCTTGTAAATCTTTAATATGAGAGTATGTTTGACTTTTCTTTCCTTGGTAATTTTTAACTTAATTTTTTAGCCCTGAACTGACTTGTTTAATCTCACAACACACTCTTACCTGCTCTGTATTTCCTTTAATAATAATAATAATAATAATAATAATAATAATAATAATAATAATAATTTTGTTGTTATCTCAGATGTTGTTCAAACTTCTTTTTAATCCTAATAAAACCTACAGCAGCTTGATAAGGTGCTTGACCCTGTCCCTGATTTAGAGGATACATTCAGCCTAACAATGCAGTTGCCAAATCTCACACAGTGCTTTACATGGTCAAGGTCATCTCAAAGTCTCCATTACATCTTGGCAAACAGATTATATAATTGTAAGGCAGTATCCAAAGCTTTCCCTGTACATGTTGGCAGATGATCAGTCACAGTGATCAAAGCACTAGATGTGTTTCTTTGTTTCTGCTGCTCCACTCCAGCCCCCACAGAGTCAGTTATTAGAATACAATATATTATTATATAATATATTACATATGCTGGTACTGTAACAATTCCCGAGATCCTCATACACTGGCAAAAAACCCCAAACCTAACACGCTGGGAGAGAAAAAATGATTATTTTTCTCTTGCAGAAAACAAAAACAGGAAGCCTTAGTAAGATGAGGAGGGTGTGAGTTTCTGTTATGAGGTGCGATTCTTGCCGCTTAGCTGCCTGCTGCACCAGGCAAAATGTTTTTTGAACTGTAGATACTGTATGCCGACAGAGATGCAGACAGATAGACAAGATCTGTTTCGTTAAGGTACATACAAACTGAAAACCAAAATGAGAAAGCACAATCCAACCAATACAAGCAGGCTAGGAGGAAACGCACATGCACTGAAAGGAACTGTAAACATATATTATCGATGCTCAGTCAGAGTGTGTGAGCTTCTGGATGCAAGTAAGTAACCTCAAATTAGAAGAGACAATAAAAAGCCACAATTCTTCAAGTTCATTAAGACAGCCCCATTCTCTATTCCTTCTTACAGAGCACCGAGCAGGTGGTGATGGTTATGTCGTCGCTGTTGTTCTTGTTCAGGTTTGCGCGCATTAAGATTCTGTTGAGCTGTGCTTCCCCACTTCCCCCCACCCCTGAGTTACTCTGATTTTTTTCCCTCCCCCACACTCCCTCCTGTCTGTCTGTCTCTCTCTCTCTCTCTCTCTCTCTCTCTCTCTCTCTCTCTCTCTCTCTCTCTCTCTCATGTTGTGTTTTGTTTGTGAGGATTATGTGGGGAAAACTTCCAGACAAGCGGAAGCTTTAAGACTACAAAGCCACCTGTGTGGTGGCTGGGAGGTAAAACAGTGTGGCCGCTGGAGACTTGGGTCAGGTCAATCAGGGGAGGCAGGCAGAAGGCTTGTTAAGATGCTGAAACAAGTAAAGGATGTCTCGTCCTGTTTCCAAGATCCTCCTCAGAGGCTGCTGGGACCTACAGAACTGCCGATGTGGCCAGCATCGATCAGCTTCCTGCAGCCTGTGGGACTGGCTGGCTATCTGAATGTCTGTCAAGCTGATGGTGGCTGTCCAGCAGGCAAGAAAACATTTCCAAAAAGGCTAATTTCTACTACATTGCATTTTTTAGTTTTCATTTTTATTGTGCTTTCACTTAGCTCGTCTTAACTTCATGGTCAGAATGAATTGTTAGAAATTCATTGTTAGAAACTCGGCGTGATAGGCTTAATTAGTTTATTTTGATCCTGAAATGCTCTTTGTCCAGTCAAGTGGTACAACACTGGATCATTGTCACTGCCTGAATTGACATGTGTGACTGGTGAAAGCCTATTTCAGCTGCCATAAGGTGAGAAGTGGTCACCCTGGACAGGTCACCAGCCCACGACACATAATGGAAATAATTTCTAACCCGCAAACTCACTCATATGAAGTCCAGGTCATGTCACTTTACCTTAAATAGGGAACAGCACAGCTAATTTTTCATAGAGACAAAAACTGTATGTATAAAGTTAGCAGAACAATACGATAAAAACCAGTTAGAAAACATGGATACACGGATTTGGTCTGTTACCACACAGCTTGAACTTGTGAACGTCTACTTTGTGTATCAGTGGAACAGTTCTGCTTCAGCTGTTGAGTTATGGCAGCTAAACTTTACCCTTAAAAAATTCTCCCATAGATTTCCACTCGGGATTCACTGAGTGCCTCGTCTCTCTCTTAAAACATCTCCACCGAAGTGCTTATTTCATCCCCACTGCCACATCATTTGAGCATATTTTACCAGGTTTCAGCACATAAAAATAACTCCCTGTAATCATGACATCACAAAGGTGTTTCCCTTAAAATCACCTGGGGTTCCACTGCGTTATTTTCCTTGGTGAATCCTGTTATTTCAACCACTCGAACAAACCTGGAGCTCTGAGCCAGCCAGCGCTCTGTGAATGACAGAGAGCAAGGGGAAAGGACGGCAAGGGGGCTGGTTAAGTGCACTGAGTGAGTGGCAGTAATCACAGCTCTGGTAAAAGCACTCATTTGCTCTGTGTTGCATTCCTCAGAACGAGCCTCCTCTCCGTCTGATTCTATCTCTCTTTCCCTCTGTTTCTCTCTCGATCTGATAATAGCTCTAGATTGAGTAATTGTGTGTTTGAGTAGTGCTACACTGTAGGGTGGAAACCTGCAATCAGATACTGAGAACACAGTTCTCTCTCTCTCTCGCTGTCTCTTCATTCATACCATGCCTCAGCAGTCTGGCCTCTCCACACCCAGCCCTCCCTTCAGCCCTGCAGTTCCTGCAGTTCCTGCAGGGCTCACCCCTATGCTTCGGGGTTTTTCTCCCTCCCTTTCTACACACAGCTTAGTCTACACAGCCAGCGAGGGCCGGGGTCAATAACAGCTGTGCGCCGTGCTGTAATTGATGTCATCATTTCAATTTGAGCTGATTACAGTTGAGAGCTGCTTATCGTGTGACCCGGGGTGGAATAACATGCTGTAGGGCCCAGCGAGCTGTCACGCCTGACCAAGCTTAACTGCTGGACTGGATGGATGGATGAGTTGGCTCAGCCCAGGGCTTCCTTCTCTATTGACTTCTAATGCAGAGGTAATGACTGAGTGCATTACAGGGGCATGGCTGGCGCAAGTGTCCATGTCGCTGGCATTTAATAGTTCTGGGGCTATTATTGTGATAGGCCTGCCCTCTGTCAACACTCTCTCACATGATTACCCCTCAGTTGGCACAGAGCTGGGTGCATGTGAGTGTGTACTCCCATACTGTATGTATGTCTGTGTGTTTAGCAGCTATAACTTTACCACCTTTAATACTTAAGCTAGAACAGTAACAACATGGGTTGCATTGAATTAATACAATGAATTATTTTTTCATAGTATGTAGTATTTGCGAGGAATGTGCCAACTCCAAGCATCCACCCACAGAAAATAAATAAATAAAACACCTGTCAGTACTTTGGCATTCTCCTTGCAGTTCATATCTGAGCCTTTTCAATGAAAGCACCAAAATAACACTGCCGCCTTCCGGCATTCCTGCTGTGTACTAATAACACACATGAACAGACTGCGGCACACAGCCACGCATAAATACAGCACATTAGAATCTAGAAAGGGCAACGCCTTCAGGACTAATTATCTGTTAATATAATTATAGCCACTTTATGAAAATACTAACATAAAATATCTTCTAGTTAGTAAGATCTTGAGCTTGCTCCTTGGCCCTTAACACAAACAGCGGGCACTGCCCTTAACCCCCAACACCACTTGTGCGATCAACACTTAGGAGCAGAGCCGCTGCTAAAAACAGACAAAGCCCGCTAACTAAAGGAACACTGCCTCTTACTGTCTCCTTCCTTTTTGCCGGAGCTCTGAATCTGTGGGTGTTGGGGAGCAAAAAGCTGTCTGCCACATTCTTTTTCTTTCTCTTTCTCTGTCATTTCCTTGACTCTTTTAATACCATCATTCGGAGGGCTCTCCTGTTTGCTGCTACCGCTGCTGGCCAAGAAACACGAGACATGGAGCGAGAGAAGTGAGGGGTGGAGACAATAACAGAAATGTGTGCAGTAGTTTTTGTCATGCAAAGAGGCAAAGACGGTTCAGATTTTTTTTTTTTTAAATCCTTGAGCATTTGACTGAATTGTAAAGGTGTGTTTTCTGTTGTGTTTATGAGGACCAAAATGCTATGCAACATATATTATATCTGTGGAAATGTGGGTTCTGTTATCCAGGTGTGCGTCCACCTGGATTTTAGGATTAAAAGCCAAGATGACAGGTAACTCACTTCCTCTGTTTAAGATCGTTTCTCACCCATCCAGATTTTTGGCCTACCTGTTCCCACACTAGAGTATAGCTGACACACCATTTGTTACAACATGCTAAATACCTGAAGCAGAAAGCCTCAAACTGGAGATAAATATCTGGATTTGCAACGCTGCAGTCAGAGATGATATTGGTCTGCTAGCAGGATAGAGCATCTCTCAATCTACCAGAGTTAAAACATTATTCAAGCATTATCTGCTTTGTGACATGATTTGTTGCACAGTCTTGACATTATGTTTGGAGCGCTACCTGTAAATGGCTATCGACATATTCCGCCGAGAATATCGACATATTTCTGATGGAATATGTCGATATTCCCGGCGGAATATGTGTATATTTCACACTTTCAGTCTTTTTACTCCAGTATCTCATGTCTGTCCATACCTCTCTCTCTCTCTCGCTCGCTCTCTCTCTTTTATTAAGATTCTTCTTTTCTTTACAAGTTTTCTCTTTAGTTGTTGTGTGTTCACATTTATGCGTGCCATACTTTCAAGTTTAGAATGAACTGCTGCAGTGTAATCCTTGACCATTTCAGCCTATGTGGCCACTTGAAAGATAGGACCACTTCAAACTTAATAGTGTGCATAGAGAGCTTGCTCTGATTATTTGGTCTCATAAGCAGAACTCATCAAGAACAGAATTTTTTGAAAACTTAAAGAAAAGCATTACTAGGAAAGAAAATATTAATTTATTTGATGTACAAGTCTCCCAAGTGGAAATTACTGCGTCTCTGGCTGAGAGTTTACAAAGCTACCCTGTGTCAGTCCTCAGAATCTCAAGGTGAGAAAATTATAATGGCGCATTTTAATGGATAATGTTGTAATCCTCGATGTCCTATCACTGCAACTCTCTGCCTCTTCTGATGAAAGGGGAAAAGAAGGAGGTCTTCTGACCCTTGACCTTCCACAATCAGGCCGACACAGTCACAAACACAGCAGGAAAAGCTGGAGGAAAGGCCACGAGTATGGCCAATCGCTTTCACAGATAAACATAAAGAGACATTAACATGTCTCTATATGGAGTTTCATTTTCTCACCATAATGCAGGAAGGAATTTTGTTTTCATTTGTGTCTAAGAAAGCATAAAAAACCTCAAAATTTCCATTGCACAGTTTTTCATAAAACCTCAAGTAATTGAATTTGCTCCGCTTTTATCTAAGCAAGTGTTTCTTCCTATTAAGGTCAAAGCTGAACGGTGAGCTCAGAGTGAGAGAAGTTTGCTTCTTGTTAAATAATGATGACAAAATCTTAAATAGCCATTTTTCACTTTCTTAAATTACTTATCCAACTAGAGCGGAGCGGCTGAAGCCTATCTCAGCTGGGCTAGAACTGGACAGATCACCAGTCCATAACAAAGCTACTCCAAAGACACAGACACACCATTCACAACTACAGACAATTTAGAATTGCCAACTAACCTCACTGAGGAAACCAATGCATCTGGAGAAAACTTATATAGGCACAAAGAGAAGATGTAAAGCAGAATATAGAACCTCCTGCTCTGAGTGCCAAACACAGCACCACCTCGCCTTGAAATTAGAAATGTAAAGTAAGCGGCAGTCCCTCTATCTTTGCAACAGCGCAGCCAAAAAAAAATCCAAGAACAATTCTTCTGCACCTCCAAACTCAAATACCGAATAAAGCCTTTCTGAAATGGCTGCAGTCTGAAGGTTTTCCATCCATGCTGCTGCATACGTTAATCAGATAAGTTCAAGACTGTGATTTGTCATGTTATCCTCCTGCAACAGGGATTACATCTGAAGACACAACATTTTCAAAGTCAAACAGGTAAACCAATAACTTGGCGCTTACATAGTATATATATAACCAGTGAGACGGGCTATCACTGTCTCACTGGTTATTATTATTGTTAGCTTTGGTTTAAGTTGTATTTTTTCATTTAAACACTGCCTTTACCTTTTTTTATCGTCCCTCATGACACTCCTGGGTCAGAGCCAGCCAAACCCTTGGCTGTGAATGACAACAGAGGGCAGAAGACACTCTAACCAGGTGTCTGGGTCAATAAAAAAAAAAAAACAGGCAGTATAGCTGGGCAGAGCTGTCCTGCGTGGCTCTTCTGGCTTTAAAAAAGACGGATGTGGGCAGAGCTAGGCAGAACTTGGCTGTATTTCTTGGCATGGGAGACAGGTTGTAAGAATTGATTAGTAATGATGTGAGTTGTTCAAGGGCAGAGAGAAACAAATTAAATCTAAGCAGACAGCTTTCACGTGATTATTAAAAAAAGCTTTTTCTTCTCTTTTTCTTTTGACTCTTTCACGTGATACCTACAACTCTGACATCAGTACGGCAAAAAAAGATTTTAAATGATTCTTAAGCCTGTCTTGAGAGGTCTTCTCATTTGGTGTTTTTCTCCATAACACTATGTGTCGTTACTTATACCTAAAAAATGTTTTAATGCATTTCAAATCTATGTATGTTTTATATTTTATGTACACTGCTTACATTCCTGAGTTAATGCGTAACTGAAAAGCGACAGCACATAAAAGTGGACGAATATTATTTTATACTGAGGAGACTGACGGACAGATATGTGGATATCGAACATATCACAGAGAATGTGTTTGTTTTTTTTTACCAAAATATGAAATACTGCAATATAATGTCCACTTTTAGTGACAAAAAGTATTATTCAACTTATTTATGATTATGCTGAGACTCTCATATCACTTGATTATGATAAAGGAAAATCCTTGGGCTGGGCTGGTTTAATACCTTAAAAGTCCACACAGACGTGAGGGGCAGCATACAAATGTTCTAGTCTTTCCTCACATGCTGAAGAAGAAGAAGGATGCCCACAAGCACTGGAACGAGTACACATGGCACAGCAGAAACTGCATGAGGAAGAGTGCTGCTGCCCCGACTCACTGTTAAGAAAGGCAGTACGAGCCAGGTATGTAAGTATTTTACATTGTTACCCTGAAATACACATTAGAAAAGATGTTCAGAGAGGATCATTTGATATAAATGCAAGAATTGTGTCATTCTTCAGGTATCTGTACCAACTACTACATTTCTGGTATGATGACATCCTGTGAGTCACTACTGTTTATAATTCCAGTGGAGTGTTCAGGAATTCATCTACGCGGATTAGGGATGTTTCTGGTGACTAATTTATTAGTCGTTTAGACAAGAGAAAAAAATCTTACCACTTGACTAATGTAAAAGACAGAAAACCCTCATACTAGCAAACTTTAAAACGAACGTAGTTACACACTGGCAAAAGAACTATATATATATATATATATATATATATATATTATAGCCACACCTCAGTGCAGAATATGGTTACATGCCCCTTCGGTTGCTTGATTGTATCCCGGTTTATCCTGCCAAACCATACACAACTGTTCCTCTTTTACATCAAACACTGCAAAGAGTCCAAAGAACAGCGCCGTTAGTACAGATGTCATCTGTCTACTTTCCTCTAACTTCCCTTCAAACAACGTGAGTGAGACATGCTTGTTCTATGCAGGTGTAGCATGAAGGCAGTCCTCTCTACCTGCAGCGCTGTCAATGGGTGCAGTATCACAAGTATGTTGTACAACCAGCTTGTGGTCCACTCCTGCTCGTGTTACAGTGGGCCATGTTCGCCAGATGCAAAGAAGAGCGAAGTTATAACTTGCAAAGATCTGAAATCGAGTGTTTAAAACAATGAAAAGTGTGCACTAAGCCACTGTCTGTGGTTTTCATGCTGCATTTTCGATTTTTGATGATTTTTTGTCACTCCCCTTTTCTGCCCCGCTCTTCAACCAATCAGCAATCGACCAACGCATAGGTTATCCGTGTCCACCAACATGCAACTGGTATTTTGAAGGAGTACAAAGGTGCACGTTTGCAGTGGGCAAAAACTCATCTCCATGTCCAAACAGAAACACGTATGCAAACAGACACATTTGTGGGACCATAAATTGCACTAGAGGAACCTGGCATGGAGTAGCAGGGGCAGCAAGACTTATATGTATTGCTGACTATCACATCCCGAATGTGGATAATATGGGATTTTGTTCCCCATTTCTTACCAAGCTGTCACATAAGAATGGATTTTATTTCGCCATCAATATGAACAAATCAAGATTATATATTAAACAAATATTTCAAAATCCATGCACACACGTAGCCTGTTGAAATAAAAAAAAGGAGTGCGCTCAACAAACCAATGATCAGCACTGGCTGATCTGTTATGTGTAACCAGCTACACTGTGACAGTAATCTTTATTAGAAATTGCCAATAGGCAGTCTGGTGCAAGCAACAACAGCAGTGAGTTGCCACTGGCTGGTGTCAAGCTAAGTGGGCATGTCAGGCCTGTGCTGTCCTGGCACCTTGCCTGCTCTCTCAGCTGCTCGCTCAGTCCCTAGTGTCCCCAACCCTAAACGGATCCAGTTGCTGTTGCTCAGCTCCAGTGGGGGGCCGATCTGGCTGACTAACAAACCCTTTTTTCTAATGAGGAAAACTCCTCCCCAAATCTCATCAGCGCCTGTGCAAGCCCCCATGTGCATCCTTCCTCATATTTGCTTGCCTATTTTCTTCCGCCCCGAGGCATATCTTTCACACTTGTCCATTCCACCTCTTCCCCGAGCACCGGTCTCCATCTTTCTGCGTCGTCTCATTTTGGTTCCTGTGCACAGTTTTCACACCGTCTATATCTCACTTCTCTCGCTTACTGACAGCCATTCACCAACTGTTTGTCGTCTCCTTTCATTTTTCTCTATTCATCATCAGCTCTATTAAAAGCATTTACAATTCGGGCTCTTTGAGCAACTGTTGTGCAACCAAAATATTTTGTGGTGGCTATTTAAATTTGAATGCTGTTGTAGTGTTAGCAACTTATCCACACCTTCTGTATCTATGTATTACAAGCTCGCAAAATGCTATTTTAATAGCTGTGATAGTGATAAATAATGAGGTTATCTTAGAAATGTCAGTAATCCCTCCCTTTTCCCCTTTGCATGACTAAACTAAAAGAGGCAAGAGGACAGAGGGATGAAAACATGACTCAGGCTTTTCTCAGGACAGACCGAGTGTTGAAACTTGTTTAGAGGACACCAGGCAGAGCAGCATGGTTGACCCCCATACGTGCTTCTGAGGATCAAATCTTACTTTTACTATCAGCTCTATCCATCCCCTTGTGTCTCCTTGTGTCATTCTCTCCGAAGACAACTTTTCAGTGATGAGAGAGGAGCGCAGGTTACACACTTACCAGGCCATCACAATTGCTGATCGCCACAGTGGCTCCTGGTGTGTCTGTGATGTCTCCCACATACAAGCATTCATCATGCAATGGCTCAGAGTGCCGGATGCTGTCGTTGTCATCATGCCACTCCATCTTGGCTCCGGGTGCAACCAGCCTGGCATTGTGGCGCAGACGTAAGTGGAACTCCCGGCCGAAGATGGTGACGTTGTAGTAAAGCCTCTCTCGAGGGGGCACAACTCCTCTTGGTCCTTCCCACTCATCATTGCCTTCTCCTACCTCCCTCCTCCGGCGCCTACGGGACTGCCCTCCTGCCATGCTGCCAGCCGAGACGACGTGTGACAAGAAGCGGCCCTCTGCGTCCACACTGATTGGCCTAACCAGTCCATACTCCCCCAGGACGTGCTGCAGGGAGTCTAGGAAAAGGACAGGTAAGTTGGGTGGGAGGGAGGGAGGAAGGGAACAAGACAAGAGAAGGTGAAAGACCGTAAAATGCAGAGGTGGTCAAAAAAGAGTAGAAGATTAAAACAAACACAGCACAAAGAGGAGGGGACATCATGGGTGAAGAATGGAGGATAAACAGTGGGGAAAATCAAGAGTCATGGGAATGGAAAAAAGAGGTGGGGGAGGAAAAAAGGGATTAGGAAAATGTCAAGTTTGGCGTGGAATTATGTATACTTTATTCCAAGCTGCAGCAAGGGTAGCACAGTGATAAATAAAAAGTAAAATCAGTGACCTTTAAGACACACACACACAGCCCCACCCATGAACCTAGAGGCGACCCCCGTGCTCGGCAGTTTGCGTTTGGAAACAGCAGCTTCAGCAGTGCACGCTGCGCTCCTGACACCTTCTGTTGCCCTTCCACCATCAACGGGAAAGTCAGTACAAGACCAAGGTGCTAATTGCGGCTTCATCACGCTGTTTTATCACCCACAACCTGCTCAATTTGAGAATAAACGGAAAACCGCTATTAAAAAAAACAACAACAAACCTGATCCAATCGCTCAGATAGCCCCCCCCGCGCGCGTCTTATCAATACGCACTGAAATGCATCTGTAACCATTGTTCCCATGATCATCAATATATGATTAGGTGATTATATTTAAAGTGTTAGTACAGCTGAGTATGTGACACACGTTTTTAACTGATATAAAATGACGTTTTCTCAGATTAGAAAGATCGTTCTCTTTTAGTGACATGTGCCACTGACATTACAGGTGCAACCTCCCAGTGCTCATACTCTAACAAATAGCCTGCACGCAATGAGCCAAGGCCACTTTATGGTGTCAATGCCATTACACAGTCAAACAGTATGTTGCTGTCACCTTGTATGTGGTCCCCGGATGCAGTTCTATTTATTTATTTATTTTAATATTTAAGTATCCACCTATAGCATCTAATTCATAAAGTTTGCAGACTGATAAAAGCCAAACATACAGTGTAAACATTTCTTGATCCTCCATGTTGGAGGAGTGATTTGATAATAGTGTGATCAATAGGCTGACATCCGACTCCAGCGTCCTGTGACAGATCGATAGATGCGACAGCGGCCGAATCGGATAATGTTAGTCTACTTCCCTGCAAAATCCGACAGTAAACCGGTGCATTAGATGCCCTCTTACACCCCAGATAAAATTATACCCCGGACGGGGGGGTGGGAGCAAATCACAACACTGCTTGCACCGCTGAGGGACCTTCGGAAAGTCCCTTTAAGCACCACAGCAGGACACGGGCTACAGAAGTTGCAAATGCGCACCACAATATCATTTGCAACAAAACTGCAAAAGCGTGGCAAAAATGAAACACAAGCACAAGCAGGACAGTGCCTCCCCGCTACGATGAGCTTCCACACTTCCAGTGAGCGCGCGAGAGCCCCCGCGCAGCCCAGCTGATAAGATATGATCAGATAAGGAGAACAACGTAAACACTGACCACGCTCAAGTGGACTCCACTCACCAACGCTACTGGCGATGTAAAGGCCGCTGGTGTGCAGCAGAAAGGCCGGTAGAATAATTAGGACAGTATATCCTGTTGAGAAACCCATGGCAGCTCCGAACTGCGCAGGTGAGAGAGTGGGACTCCGGGCTCCAGTGTGGTGAAGTTCCCCGCCTGGCGCGACCAGCCACGCCACGACAGCAACAGCACAGCAGCCCGCAACTAGACTGCCAAGTGCACCGGGAGAGACGGAGCTCTCCTCCCCTCTCTCTCTCTCTCTTTCTCTCTCTCTCCTCCTCCTCTCCGTCGAGGTCTCTCGCTCGCTCACTCTTCCTCGCTCCCTCTCTCACTCAACTCGTCCCCTCTCTTTCCGCTCTGTCTCCCCTTCTTTCTCCCAACTTCTCTCTTGAATTCTGCGTGCTCCCACTTTTTTCCCCCTATTTCTCTCACCTCTGACAACTCTCTGAAACTACACACACATACACACACGCACACACACACACACACACACACACGGGCCGCCGGGATCCCACCCACCCCGAGTGTCTCCGCTGTGGGAGAAGTGAGGATATGTGAGAGCGGTGGTTGTGCTGCGGCTGCACTGATGGACCGACTGACAGCTCTTTTTTTTTCTTTTTTTTTAAAAAAAAGAAAGAAAAATAGAAGAAGAAATGCGCTTCATGGCACCTCAAGCGCAGGTCCCAAACCCGAAGCACTGATTTTTATTTGTTATTTTTTTTTAAACTTAGGCTTCCTTTCCGGGACCATAACTACTGTTAAACTCTGCACTCCACCACTCTCTGACGAGCTGAGAGCCTCTTTGTAAACTTTGAATATTCCGTTAAGCTTTCTGGAAGTGAGAACGCAGCAGCGCCCCACGTGGCGTACCGGTGGAAATGCGCTGAGTTTTGCAGGGCCCAAGGGTCCAATTTACAGCCAGGAAAAAAAAAAAGAAGAAGAAAAAGAAAAGAGAGAAACCTTATAGCCATAACCTGCATTGCCCTCATTTAGCACATCATTTACCCTCTTTGACCACTAATCTTCAACTGTTGTAAACAGGAATAAGTTGCATGAGGTGAACTACAGAAATGAGACAAACGATTTTTATTTTAAATTCCTTTTTTTTCCTTTTACGAATATCATTAAGGAGAGGAAAATAAATCAATCTTTAAAATAACATCAAAATCAATTAAGTTAATCTGCTGAGTTGCAAAATAAGCTGAGGTACAGATTTTTTGTTAAAAGGCAGCGGATTTAGTTTCTATTCATTTTTATTCTTGTGCCAAGATTTTCAAAGCAACACAAAGCGAACAAAGAGTTCCAAAATTGCAAAATACTGTTTACTTAGTTACAAAGACAGCAAAACACAATTTTGCAAAACACACACATTGCAAAACAATCAGCTTCATTATAATTGACCATTGCTCCATGATATCATTAGTGGTAAAATACTGATCATATGACTAATATATGTCCACCTCCATGCAGTCAAACAGCTCCTAAACTCAAGGGCATGGATTTTGGGGTGTGCTGTGGTGTCCTGCACTGGGATGTTGGCAGCAGATCCTTTGGGTCTTGTGGGACGGCTTCTTGCAGATGCTCGATCAAATTGGGATCTGGGGAGTTTGGAGGCTGGATCAACGCCTCGGGCTCTTTGTCGTTTTCCTCGAGCTCTACCTCCCTGAGCAGTTTTTTGTTGTTTTTTTGCCATATTCCAGCTGCACTTCAACGAGATGGCACAAGTTATTCATTTCACCTTTCAGTGCTTGTGCTGTTGTCGATAATCTTCTAGATGTGTGTTTTGAGGAGGTCACGGTGATCCTGACCAGGTGTTAAAAATTGAACAATTGAGAAAAAAATAATTATACAACCAATAAATCATTTAAAAGTTTTTTTTCTTTGTGGAACAGAAAAACAAATAGAGCAAAACAGATTTTTATAGAGGTAAAATAATCAGCCTGGATTGCTCTTGGACTTAAGCCTGTACAGCTGCTTAAAAGTTACACATAACTTTAAATGACTGGATTAATCATGCAGTAGCAGAGATTGCCCACCTGTCTAACACTAACCCTGTCAGTGGAGGAGGTGCTATTTGCTAGTTTGGATCAGATCTACTGTCCAACAAAAATACCTCAAACAATCCTAACAATCAGTAGCCTAACCACAAGTTATAGCAGAGGCTTTTTATCGCTGTGCCCCTCAGGCTGATCCAATAAAGCATCATGCATAATAAGATGATGGTATTAATTCTGCAGAAGCTCAGTCAGTGTAGTGCTGCTTGGTTGCAACCTGGAGGCAGACAGGCAGTTTATGTCAGGTAAATAATGGGAAGCCACAGGCAACTAAAAATGGTACATTTTTAACTTTTAAAAAAAGTTAATTGTCTAAGTGGCCTTGCCATTAGCTTCTAAAAATGTAGGTTAATTAAAATTGCTGTTTTTCTGTTGTAACAATTTTCTTTATCATTATTTTTCAGATAAAAGGTTCAGTTTTAAACTGCTGTGAACTTGATGGTAGAGAATATTGCTCTGCTGCTCCATAAACACCATAAATATATTTTACCAACGTTTTCTTAATAAGGAAGCATATTCAGTATAAAGTAAGTCCATTTATATGATTTTATGCCTTATCACAAATCTACAATATCACAAAATACGAACATAACGATTCGTCTTCAGCTTTCTTTTTATACTTAACAGAAACTCACAGACAACAAAGATATCACTGAGCCTCTGGCACTGGAGTGAAGTTCAGTCTTGATGGTGAACACAGAGCTGTATGGGTCAAATTCCATTAATGATACTAGAATTTCCAATCATTATGTATCGTGATATGAATTGACTTATTCACTTTTTTCAGTTTTCCTTGGAGACTCTTCGTTCGCTGTAAATTTCAGATGACTAAAACATTCGAAAAAGTCACAGCTGCCTGACAAAACTGTCAGCTTCACAAATAAAGTTGCTTACTGTGAGCATTTTAGCATTCTAATTAGTATTTAGATCAAAGCAGTGCTGTGCAAATAGCCTCACAGATCTGCTACAGTGGCTTTTAGACTCTGATTTCTACAAAGATCTGGTAGCTAATTCCACACTCCAGTGTGTGTGTCTGTGTGTCTGTGTGCACTTGTGTGTGTCAGCTTTAAACAAAAAGGCTTAGAGAAAGGAATTTGTTTACGTATCTCCAAGCTTATC
Organism: Pelvicachromis taeniatus; assembly: GCA_015108175.1. Classification (NCBI taxonomy): domain Eukaryota; kingdom Metazoa; phylum Chordata; class Actinopteri; order Cichliformes; family Cichlidae; genus Pelvicachromis; species Pelvicachromis taeniatus. The sequence continues at coordinate 44,592 of VURO01036299.1, forward strand.
AGATGAATCTTGTTACCGATCAGTACCATGTACCGTGTCAGTCATACTTTGGATTTTGACAAAATTTGGATTTTCTCATTATAGTAAAGATCTCAATATACACTCACCAGACACTTTGAAACGCACACTTCGCTAGTACTGGACTGTGCTGGACCTATTTTTGTCTGCAGAACTGCTTTAATTCTTCATGATACAGATTTAACACGATGGTGGAAGTATTCCTCATAGATTTTGGTTCATATTGTCATGATGGCATCTCACAGTTGCTGCAAATCTGTCGGCTGCACATCCGCGATGCTAGTCTCCTGCTCCAACAGATCCCAAAGTTCTTCTATTGGATAGAGTTCTTGTGATCATGGAGGCCAATGAAATACTCAATGGCATGTTCAAGAAACAAATTTGAGGTGATCGGAGTTTGTGACATGTCATGTTGTCTAGCTAGAAGCAGCCATCAGAAGATCGACACGGTCACCATATTTGATCATACTCACATATGCTATGGTGTTTAAATGATGCTCAGTTGGGACAAAGGTGTGTGAAGAAGCCACCAGCAGCCTGGGTCACTGATATAAGGTAGGGTGGATCTGTTTCCATCTAGTTCACATTAAATTCTGACTCTATCATCCAAGTATCACAGCAGACCAGGCAGCATTTTCCAGACTTCTGTTGCTCAATTTTAGTGAGCCTGTGTGAATTGTAGCCTCAGTTCTCAGCTGACAGGAGTGGCACACTGTCTGGTCTTCTGCTGTGGCTCCGTTTCAGGGCTGGATGTGCTGTACATTCAGAGATGCTCTTCTGCATACCTTTCTTGTAAAGCTTGATCATTTGAGTTACTGTTTCCTTATGAGCTCAAAGCAGTCTGGGCGTTCTCCTCTGACCTCTGAGATCAATAAGGCATCAGAGCACTGCCATTGCATATTTTCATCTTTTTCAGACCATTCTCTGTAAACCCCAGAGATGGTTTGTGGGAAAATCCCAGTATGAGCAATTTGTGAAATACTCAGATCAGCCTTTCTGGCGCCAGCAATCATACCCCAGTCACGTAAATCACCTTTTTCTCAATTCTGATGCTCAGTTTGAACTTCAGCAGGTCGCCCTAACTATGTCTACATATCTAAATGTTTTAAGTTGCTATCATGTAATCGTCTGATTTAATATTTGCATTAAAGAGCAGTTGAACGGGTGTATCTAACAAAAAGGCCAGTGAGTGAAGACCCAAGACGATTCTTTTGCTCGTCCCTTTGGAATCATCAGAATCAGAATTCTTTATTAATCTATGAGTAAATTATGTGGTTACAGTTGCTCCAAGCCTGCTGCTGAATGTCCACATTGTCACTGCCTTTGGTCCTGTTTGTGGTGTTCATGCTGACTGAACTAGATTTTCTTATATTCCATATCTTTAGTCACACTGTAAAGAGCCAACTTCAATATGATTATTTAAACTTCTTTCTAAGTTAAGGAAGCCAATGATTTACAAAAAAAAAAAAAGGCTGAGCTAAACCAAAATGAAGCTAAGGCCACCTCATATGTGTAAATATTATTTTGTGAGCCCGAGAAATAGCGATGTAGTGGTAGTGCAGCACAGCACATCCACAGGATAAAATAGAGAAAGCAATGTTAACATTTCAGTGTCTTGCTGACATAGTCATGCAGTGCACTGCTTGAAATAATTAGGAAATAGTTTACTTTTGGCAGGACCGCTCACCCTGTCAACAGGATAAGTTAATGAGCAAAATTCATTGGCTAAATTATTGTTAAATGTAACTTTGAAATGGTGTGCGATTCAAATATGTTTCCTTATTATAATTACATCACAATATATATATTTTTTTGTACAGGTAGTTTGTACTGTTTCTATGTGAATAAAACATAATAAAATTATGTTCATAAATGTACAGAAGTATCACAGAGGATAGGAGGACAAAGATCAACAGGAGAGAAATCAACAAGAAACATGAAAAGGATTTTAAACAAAATATCAAGGACACACGCAAAA
>VURO01036307.1:6087-22123 GCA_015108175.1 Pelvicachromis taeniatus
AAAAAACATAAACCACACCAAAAAAAAAAAAAGAAATAAAAAAAAGAAAAAACAAAAAAAAAAAAAAAAAAAAAAAAAAAAAAAAAAAACCAACAGGAAAAAAAAAAAAAAAAAAAAAAAAAAAAAAAACACCTTTCAGAGGGCAAGCAGGAGAGGGGAGGAAGGAAGACCATATATGGAGGGCCGAAGGGAGGAGGAGGAGTAGTTGTCTGAAAGCTGAAGGCAAGCTTGTGTGATGCATAATCCATCCTTAAGTGTGTGAGGAGGGGAGACGGCACATACAAGTAGTTATAATCCCCCCCGCACTGTCTCCTTCCATCAGCGTGATCAGGCTCTGACATGGAGTCTTTAACAGAAAAAGGAGGGGGTATAAAAGAGACTGAACTCCAGCTCCTTCGCTGACACTATGAATTTATAGCAGTCATAAACTCAAGATGTCCTTCTTGGTCGCACCTGGGATATTATGAAATGAGCGAGGGCTTAATGATTGATAGTGCTCATTTCCAGGTTAAATATGAACTTAGCTGCAGCAGCTTGTCAGTTTAGCCCCAGATCAAAAACAGAAAGAGCTATCTGAAGGTTTCTGTACAGTTAAATGATCAAAGGTAAATCAGGTTCGGGGGGTTTTAGGAGCCTCGCCTCTACGTTTGTTAAATACCTGCAGGCATGTGCACAACACCAATAACTTCAGAAAACACTCAATTATAAATTATCCAAGACAAGATTGATTAGGATCTGATATTCTAGAGAGCAGTATCACTCCTCTTTCTTGACAAAAAAGCCAATAAGTGCATTTCCCAAATGGTCGAACTCTTCCACTAAAATGCCTCAAATCATATGGATGTCAGTGCCAGTTATGCCAGTTTTATACCAACGCAGACTGTTTTCTAAGGAACTTGGCAGGCAATCAAGGAAATAATATAGCAGAATGCAGTAGGATCTTTTGTTTTCCTGGTCGATTTCATCCCCCAGATTAAACGCTGGATGCAGGAGGTACAGGAAAATCAATCCACTTTCATTAACTGCTGCTGATCTGGGAGCAGGGTGGTGGGGGAGTTGAGAGAGAGAAAAACGAGAGAGGTCCCATCAATTGTACTGGGAGCTGAGCTCATGCATGCATGAGTGCAGCCACCCTCACCCACTCAGTATACAGCAAAAGTGGGAAAAAAAAAAAAAGAAACGAGAGAGACCACCATAACGGAGGCGTACCCGCACGAACAGGGCCCGCACTGCATACATGAAAGGAAAGCAGAGCTTGAAAGGAGAAGCTTTACGTTTGATCTGAAGGGCGGTTTGCGGAGGGGCGGGGCGGGTGGAGGACTGCATCTGGAGATCAATGAAAGTCCTGAGGTTTAACATGTCACACATGTGAGAAGGACTTACTGGCCATTGAAGAAGTGCTAAAAGCTGCAGTCAAGGTTGCAGCAGGTGAGAAATACCCCACTCTCCGTTTTACTATCCACTGTCACCAATTTGTGAAGCTGCAAAAGCTACAAAGGAGCTGGAGAGTGATCAGCTATAATTCAGCAACAAATGGAAGCAGCTACATGCTCTAAATTTCTCCAGACGCGTGCGATATTTAGCGGTTTTAATCACAGATGGCTGGTCTAATTTTAGTTCAGAAGGCAGATTTCTGCTCAAAAGAGCAATATGCAGCGATGACGGCTGGCTTTAAGGAGCTGCAGTTAATCTGGTGGAGCGCCTACACCGGACGGGGAGGCAATGCCTGGCCTACTCAAAGGCGAGCCACAAGCCAACTGTATGCATATGGCAGCGGAGACGCAGTAGCAGACAGAGTCACCTCATTTTCCCCCTCAAAACAGCATTAATGAATCAGCTATTGGAGCCACAATCACAGAGAAGCACAGCATGAAATCGCAGCACTAATGCAGATTAAGTGTGGAAGCAGCAGCTCGCTTCGAGCTATTGTACAAGCTGCCTGTCAAAATAAGAGCATTTTCGATCAGTGTGTGATGTCCGCAATAATAAGGCATGAGGTGTGCTGCTCAAAAAGTAAAGAATGTTTTTTTTTTTAGTTGGAGGCAGTCAAAGACTGGAAACAGGGAATCAGTCAGTCTGGCTCTTTAGAAGATCTCTGTATCATTGTGGGTGGATTTTTCTTACTCTAGAACAGAGCTAGGCCAGCTCCATGTTCTTCTGGTGCAGCTTCATAGCACACATTCGTAGGCTGAAAATAGGAGAGGGGGGGTCAGCTAGTCTGGCACAGCCAAAAATCTGCTTACTAACACCTCTAAAGCTCACTAACTAACCACTTTATATCTTGTTTGTTTAATCCGTAGAAAAGCCTTTGCACAGAGCCAGGCTGTGCCCACTTCCACTATATGCACATTCTGCACATTCATATTCAGCAGAAACAGCATCCACGCTCTTCTTCCTTTGCAAACCATTTCACATCTTCTCATAAACGTCTCTGTGAGCTGCGACACTGCCGCAGGTCAGCGTATCTGACAGATGGTTGACAGCGAGGTGAGGAGGTTAATGCCCAGTAAATCCAGAGATAAGAGTATTCTGCATCATAAAGCATTTTACTTTGAACATACTTTTTCTGATTAGTTGGGACACTGGATGGGAAACTCGGTCCTTCACACAAATACTGGATTAACTCAAGATTTGAGTGCCAGGACAGTTCAGCGAGTAAGACGAGACGCCATCAGTCACGATGGAGCATCTCTGACTCGCGCACAGGAATAAAAAACATCAAAACACAAAATCCCTTAACTAAATATATAAAAAATAATAAAGGATTTTCCACACAGAGGTGTAGGCTTCTATATTCTATTATGGTTAAAAGCATGCGGTCAAAATGCCTTTAAAAAAAACAACAAAAGAAACCAACAAAAAAACTCAAGACCGTTTTATCTTCTCTGGAAGAATGACGAGAAATATGCCAGTGATTTGTTAACTGGTCCTAGCAGAACATTATTCCTGCGTAATGACCTCGTTTTGCTCTCTGTGGGGTTTGTTTTACGACTTTGAGAACCGCCAAGATCCGTTTCGCCCAGACGCCAAGAGGGACAATTCAACTTTAAAGAGAATTTAGGACAGACCTGGCCACCAGAGGCACGGCATCAATCAAAAGCCACTTAGAGCTAGAATTTCACCATTTAGCACCTATACGCGCATGAGCTCATGGCAGAAGAGGAGGAGAGGAGGAGCTGCTGCTGCTGCTGCTTTGCATGCTCTCAGCATAAATCACATTTTATAGCAATTCGTAAGGAGAGTGCTTCGGTTTGCTCATTTATTATGGAGTCGACGCTCAATGCCAAGGCCCTCACCAGACAAAGAAGACTGTTGTTTTTACAAGCAAGCAAATGAGCTGTATACCCTCAAGGAAAGAGCCTCAGAGAAACACAGAGCTCAATCATCATAAGCTAAAGCTGTTATTTACTGCAGACTGACCGACCATCGCTTTGGAAATAATTAGAGTAAAGAAAACAAGCTCAGATGAAAAAAAAAAAAATAATAATAATAATCCACCAGACAAAGTGGAGAAATTCAGACCACAGACACATCTCAATCACGTCCGGGAAGCAAATGATCGATCTGCAGATTATGTCAAAGAACTTCTGCATCACATCTCCACTGAGAGACCGCAGCAGATAATCCCTCCCACTTGTAATAGCTTATGGATCGTAGCAGATCTTTTCATTGACGTGTACCTGTTAACCTTGGAAAAAAAACATCCACCTGCTTTTACAACTTATTCCTTAAAACATAAAAAATGTGAAAGTTAATGTTTTAAAACAAGTTAAATGAGTCGAAACACGTAAAAAAAAAAGGCTCACGAAAAAAAAAAAGTCCTCCCCCTGTAATTCATATTTGGCAGTATGGCTCTGCTTTGAAGGAAGCAATGACAACAGCATGGTTACAGGTGTAGGCAACGTAAAACAGTGGGCAAAAGGATATCGGCTGATCCATCAGCTGATGTGTGACAGTACTGAGATCAGTCAGTCTGCCGAGATAGTGGCTTCTAGGCCTGAACCATACGAGGCATCTAAATGTCACAAGTACAAAAATAGGAGGCAAGTTCGAATCAAGCAGAAATGCCAGATTTCCATCATGGTTATTAGGTCACCACTGCACTGGTAGAAAAGCACCTCCAGCTCTGATCCTAGATAGCATTAGTTAGCGTGTTAGGAACAAGTCTGTTGTTTCTTCTCATCAGGTCAGTATAATGAGCAGCAACTTCCATTAAACAAACTAGATACACCAGAAGTCCTGCCTTCAATAAACAGCTGTCTGTTCTTCCCAGGCCTTCAAAGATAAGTACTCTCACACACACACACACACACACACACACACACACACACACACACACACACACACACACACACACACGCGCGCGCGCGCGCGCACAAGCGCACACATACACACAGCGGGTCTGCTATGTGAGAGAGATAGGAAGAGATAGCAGGTGTGGGCAAACCATTATCAGCTTTGCTGTGTGAAGAAGTTATTTTGGTCCAACCCCACAGGAACAACACGGGAGGAGAAATGTGAATTAGCCTAAGATGGACGAGTCTAATCAGAGATAAAGAAGTTTTTATGTCTGGAATTTCCACAATATTTAGTTTTTAGATTGCAACTTTGCCAGAGTGTGTCTGAGGTCAGTGCAAACTAAAGGCTGGAGTGAGGATAACGACTTGGATTTCCTCTTGTCAGAGTCTGCGATCTGCGTCGTTGTGATTCACTGTTATCGCAGCAGAGTGCGGGAGGCACAGCCGCGAGTCGGATGTGTCATGACTCACTTGTGTTCCTCTCAGGCAGAAAAACTGAAAACTTTTGCCTCTCAGTGCTGTCTCAACGCTCCTCCTCAATCCTGCTAACCTTAATGTCTCGCTTTACTGTCAGATATCGAAGAAATCAGCGTTACATAACGCGAACGTCTGCTTCCGGCTTGTTTGAATTTCCACTCAACTGCGAGCGGAAAAGCTCCTTTTTTCCTGATGTGTCAGTAAGCTGATTCGGGCCTGAGAGGTGTGCACATCACTGGCAGGCAGTGACAATTTTAGGTCCTGTGCTTTTGTGTCCATGGTAACTGGAAGTAGGTGTGTGTGTGGTTGACAGTGAGCACACACACACATGCGCGTGCACTAATTGACAAAAAACACACACAATCCCTTCTCGCTGCCCTTATTATCAGCTGCTGGAATCACACCTCAGACGGGCTGTGGCTCTGGTGTCTCCTTATCAGGCTCAGTCCCTACAAACCAACACAGAGAGCCCCCCCCACCCCCACGTGCCTGATCTGTGAGGCACCTCAAAGCTGGGCCTCCTACAGTTGTCCACTTCTCTGCCTGCTCTGTGGACGCGGTCTCTTTGTTCGGCGAGGCGAGGCGCTGACGTCAAATCACCTCCTTTGTTTCAAAACGCCTCAGTTTGAATTGTTCCTCGAGCACCGATTCTTCAACCTGCCCCTGTTGCTGGGAGCAACAATGAGATAAATGACAAGATTTTTCAATCAGCACATAAAAGAGGAGGGGGAGGAAAAATAGAGGAATTAGCAACAAATACAGATGTCATCCATTACTCATAATAAACCCTTGTTTTTGTCGGCTAGAATATCAGCTGCACTGCTTGAGCTGCAGTATTAATTGGGGCGTCTGTATGGCACTTTCTGAAGCAAGACGTTAAATAAGTAGCCATGTTACTGCAGGGCTTCTTGATTGTCAGCAGTGAAATTAGTATCATTTGGTTGTCTGCTGCTTGTTGGAAACTAATAACTAATAATAATCTAAACCCACAATCAGCTGATCTAGTCTTCTTTCTATAATCCCTGAGCTGAGGAGGTGAATTAAACAAACGCTCCTTCATTCTGAACAGGGTGACTGAGCCATCCGGAGGTGCACCTGATAGCTTCCTGCGCCACTCCATCGGGGGCTCAAAGTTGGCTCGTTCAGAAGGAGGAAGGAGGAGGCCAGGCACAATAATGCTGCGTTGACATATCTGTAAATGAGCCGTGAGAGAGATCCTGAGGCGAAAACACAAGGGAGTCATTGAGCTGTTTGGTTAAAGGGCCACCGCAGGAAAATAGATGAGAGGAAGATGGAGAGCCTCGGCAGGAAGGAAGCCCTCGTCACTGAAAAAAAAGGGAGGGCAGACGGAAAGGCTGAGGGCCAATGGACAGTGACCTTAACATTGACGGAGGGCCCTGTGGGTAAATGACTATAATTCAGAGTGTGTTCACTTCAAGCGAGGGGCTTAACTGCTCTGCAGACACCTGTTAGGGTTGACAGAGGAGCCTTTCACTGAGGACAGGTGCCTCGGCAGCGAGCCGCCAGCTTCCTGCTCCCAGCTGCTCCGCTTTCAGACCTCGGACAGAGATTCCTCACATGCCTTCCTGTCAGCTCCGAAACCCTAAAGACTACTCCCTGATGCAAACAAGAGGCATTGAGTCGACAAAACAAGAGCATGTGGATAAAGGCGCATAAGCTGCACGCAAAAAGCTGCATCAGGGCACATATGTCACTTTGGGATAGATTACAGATGTTTTGTCTTAAAGTATGCGTAGGTTTCACTTCCTTCGTGAATAACAAGACGTCACCTTCAATACAAAGAATTCTGAAGAAGATTCAAGTGAAAGAAACTCACAAAGCTGCTGCATCATCAAAGTGACTTCTCAGAAATGATTCCACAGTCATATCTCCTCAGTATTAGTGACATCTTCATCACTCTAACCAACATCAAAAAACTAGTGTTCAAATTCTATCTGCTGGCAGATTACTTCACCGATTATTTGATCACCGTATCGCTTAGAAATTTTGGTCAGAGCAGTCCAAACAGCCCACTCCTGACTGTTAAATATAAAAAACTAAATAGGAGCCAGAAAACCTCACAGTTCAGCTGCTGAAACTAGAAGATGTTCAGCATTTTTGCCTGAAAATTACTCGTTAATCAGCCCTAATTTGAGGCTCGATGGCGTCTTGTTGCACTCTCCAGATGCGATTTCAGCCTTACAGCTTCAAACGAGGAAGCGCCCCGCTGGAATAATCTGTGTGAGAGTCTAAACACGTGTGTTTTGGTGCGCTCAGTCCGTCAGCTCGGTGACCTGTGCACAAGACAAACACACTGAAAGAGCGGGGAGTCAATTAGTGCGATAGGGGAGCTGATGGAGCCGGGCTGAAAACTCAAACTTTAAAGTATCTGCTGCTGAACCCTAAAATCAGCAGCGGGAACAGGCAGACAGCATGTATGTGGTTTCATATACATATATTATCATCGGAGCCGCCTCACATAGCATGCATTCTTGGGCACGTGTAAGCACTAGTCATGCTTTCAGATCTGGGCCAGTTGGCTGTGGTCCAGCATCAGGGCTGGGCTGAGCAGCTCGGTCCCAGCATGCTCGCTGTGCGAGGAGCAAGGTGCTTCAATGCATAGCAGGAATGTTTTCTGCTTTTGTTTGGGCGCAAAGGGCTACGGGATTCATAATAAAGGAGCTCTTATAGGCAAGGGCAAGTCCAGGCATGTCTATAACGGCCTCTTATTGGGCCTCACAACACTCAGGAATATATTCACAGGCATATTCACGTGGCTACACAAACCAGGCATCTACTGGGAAAAATGACATCCTATTTACGCAGCCTTGGCTGCGGGTTAAGGTTAAGGCCAGCCTGTGGTTTTTCCTGTTTGTTTGCCTTGTTTATCATCTTTTGGGTGAAAAAAGGCCATCAAATGTCGTCTTTATGAAGGAAATAACTAAACGCCAAAGCTTCCGGTCCATCCATAGTCTGATTTTGGACTTCCCACAGAGGTTTTTAAGCAGAGGGCATTAGCACATAACAAAGCATAAAATTTAGAAACCATAAATCAGTGTTATCTAAAAAAACACAGAAGATTGGTCAAATCAGTTTGATGGAGCAGGAACATCAGTCGATGATATGGGGATTAAACTAATTTCCTGGTTATCTTCCGAGACATTTCTTCAGTTCTTTGCAGTTTTGTGGAGACGGGCTCGTTTGACCTGCTGTGACCAACAACTCGCACTTGCTAATGTTCACTAAGCTTCACGCCAACCTAGTATTGATATTATTGAGTCATGTAGCTGAATTAATATCTCCCTAAGCCTATTAAATGACTTTAACTACTGCCACATAACTGTCAGTTACAGCCACAATGTAAAAAAAAGTTTTCTAAAGAGTAACTAATCCGTTAATTATCACTTTTAGCCCTAATTTTACCTACAAATAATCGTCCTGTTCGCCCGCCTTACCTGTTTTTACCACACTAACAGAGTCAGTTACTACAGTCTCATGACAGCCAATAAAAAGCAACCAAAACTGCACAATAAAAGCTGTATTGTAATAAACTGGGTCTTCATTCTAAGTGCTATGAACCAAATCTGCACTTGTAATAAGCCGCAATTTGTTTTTATCTCAACAAACTTGTATTTAACCCTTTCACACATAGTGGCCACTACAGTGGACAGCTATTCAGAGGTTGTTTTCTTGTATTGGTGTCAGTGTTGATGGTATACTTGCACATAAACCACCACATTGGACACTGATGTGTCACTCCATACCCTGCCACCCACTGGTCGTTTAATGTTATTATAGGTGTATGACGTGTGTCATTGTAATTATTGTTATTTAACCCTTTCATGCATGAATTATGACAACCTCAATCAGGATTTTTATTCATCTTTTCATGCCTAAAGATGAATAAAACTACTTAAGAAAAAATCCTGATTGAGGTTTTCATAATTCATGCATGACAGGGTTCATTTTTAAGCTGTTGTACTGGCACCTCATCAGGTAATTCAGTAATTTAAGTGAATGGAAGTTGATTCACTTTCCCTAAACCACAAATTAACGTCCATCTAAACATTCTGACACAAACCACAAACAACAGGGGAAACAGTGTGTCAGGTCAAGCAGTCACGCTTCGTGGAGAAGTCAGCGAAAGCCTCCGAAGTCATTCAGGATGCGTTCCTGTCTGAGCTCGAATAGTCGGTTTCAAGGGCCGTTCAGAAGAGAAGAATTATTATTATAGAAAAAGCAAACAAAAAAACAGATGACACAACCTGAATGCAGTTGCGGGGTCACAACGAGAGGCAAAACATCTCCATCAGAAAATCCACCCGAGAGCCTAACGTGGCTCCGAGTTTCATCCCGACGCGAGCGCTCGCTCTCGTTTCTTTACATCTGTCAAAATATGAATCTCATAATGACATCTTTTCTCTACTGGAGGGCCTCTGCAGCTGTGTGAACTGGCCGGGGCGCTTTCTCTCAGCAATGTCATCATCACAGCTGCATCTCTAAAGCCTCTCTCCGCTTCCTCCCAGGAGACAAGTGCCTTATCCCGAAACAGCCCCGGCTCACATCTATCCGTCAGTCTCCGGAGTGAACGACTTCCATAAACGGGTTTTTGTTCTCTCTGCTGCACTTTTTTTTTAAAACGTTTTTTGGGGGAAGAAGTGGGTTCACAACCGAACAGGGGTATGTAAGCAAAGTCACGTGAAACTTGTTGTGGTCGTAGTCCAATAAAAACAAATTTAATCTGTGTAATAATTCAGTCTGTTTGCTGTTTATAACAAGCAACATTAAAGTAGGTTGCAGATCATTTCATCCTCTCCTGTCTAAACATGGATAATTATGGGCTATTAGATGTCAACATCCATTTCCTTACACCCATGAGACATGGCAATTTGAGGTTGTTTCCTTTTATTTTTCTGGATTATATTCTCAGACTTAGATTTTCAGCTTATGGACAACTAAACTGAAATAACACTGGTTGCAACAGCAATGGGTGCTTAGTTCTTACACACACAATTATGAATCGAGAACATGCATGAAGCCACCGGGTGGCTGCACCTGTAGTTAAAAAAAAAAAAAAGCACAAAATGAACCAAACTACATTGGTTGAGGATAATATTTTTCTCCATTTTCATGTCGCGCTGCAGCTGAACTCGGGTCGTAAACTTCGTCCACGTTAAACTTTAAACATCAATGACTCCCCCTGCAATCATTAGTTTCAAAGTCCAGCCGTGTGGTAAGCTCAGGGGCTTTCAGTGACTAACTTCCTTGTCAGTAATTGCTCTAGAATTAGAAAGGTGTGGGTATCACGTCTTCACAGCAGCTGGCGACTGCTTCTTGACTTTGCAGGTAGATTTAGGTGGCATTCAGAGCACCAACCGCTCTTTCCCCAGACAAACGCTGCAGTGTCCGGCTCCATGTTTTTTCTCTGCACGTGTCTTTATCCTCCCACTGCTTCTATGCATTGATGTGTTAAAGTTTATGGGACCCTTTCCAGCTCCATCACCCCGAGTGCAACAGCTGACAGCGGCTTCATTGCACAGCTCTGAGAGGCCTTCACAGACCCCAAAGTGTAGAGCGTAGGCCTCGCATGAACACAGTATCTCTCTGTGCGTAGCTCGCTGATCACTGTTGAGTCTCCGGATCTGGACCCAGGAAGCCTGTGCAGTCTTGGGACACCTGCGGGGGGACTGTGAATGTCTCTGTGACAGGACCGCAGGATGGAAATGGCAGCGAACACGCAGTCATTCACCAGTCATCCATGGCTCTGCTCCCATTCAGCCACAGACACCCACTGAGGCACAAAGACCCAGCTGCCTCAAGTGGCAGACTTACACACAACATTGAGCACTAATACAACACAGCTCCATTAAGCACTTTAAGAAATGTCCTGTCACTGCAGCCAGAGAGCCTCTCTATACATCCCTTGGACAGAAGGGAATTCATCACAAAGTTAAAAGGGGGACACATTTAGATCATCGCGAGCCAAACAGGCCAAACGCTCTGATCTCAGATCACACCTGTTTAGTGTTTTGGTTTAATCCAGAACTGGTTTCAAATTGCCCAATCCATCTGAATCATGACGCTTATTAATGCTGGCATTGTGATTCTGACAGCTGCACATTACAAAAACAGATGTCAAACTCAAACAAGTGGAGCTTTTACACACCTGAGTCACATGCAAACTTTGTTTTTCTGCTCTGTTCCTACAGCCCGTTCAGGCTCAGATAATAAAACCTGCGTGCGTTACACTCAGAACATCAACGCGAAATCAACGAGGGACTTGATAAAGAATCTGACCTACGAGGTGTATTTTAATCAATCTCCATCCCTAATCTTAGAATCCCATCCTGACAAACCAGCTTCAGTAAAAGAGCCAATACAGTCTTTAATAGATAAGTTATAAGCTATTGATTAAAACAGCTTTGAATGAGGAAATTTCATCAGCACAGAAACTGTTTACTTTTAGCATTCACACTGAAAACTGAATGAGAAAATCCCAGACTCACATCTACGCATATGGCCCATTAAACTAACGAGCATGCCTTTGGGCTGTGGCAGGAAACCAGAGCACCTTCAGGAAACTTATTCTGGACATGGACACGGTGCCAGCTCCACACAGGAAGATCCCAGAAAGGTTCGAACTCAGAACCTCTGAGCTATGAGGCGCCGCCCACGACGTAAAGAATTCACCACACCCGACTAAGAAGTGATCTGACAAATAACTCACTTCCATATATAAGGGCCGGTCTACTTTTTTCACATACACACAAAGGAAAGTTTTTTTTATTATAGATTTATTTTTCAAAAATAAAGGGTCTGGCTTTATAACAAAGTAATAAAAGAGCTGTTGAGCGTACTGGTGGAGCAATTCATGAATTTATTGATAAAGCAGCCAATCTGACAATCATTACAGCAACAATTTAGCCATTTCATTAATCATTTAAATAGTTTATCAAGCAAAAATGCTCTCGCTAAGCTTTTAATAAGTCCACTTGGCTTCTTGGAAACACTTCCAATCGGGTGACTTATCAGTTTTTACTACCACACTGCCCACATATTAGATTAGACAGATGCTCGAGGAAGGAGAGTGAAAGAGGTACGAGGCGTTCTGCGGCTGTGCATCGGGACATTCACAGTGTAAAAAACGTGGGAGAGCACAGCTGAAAAAGCGAGTATCACCTACATCAGTGAGGAGGGGGAAAAAAAATGATGTGCTACACACAGAGGACATGTCAAAGTTAAAACAAATCAAGGTCTGCTGCAAAAAACACTGGCCTGACTTTCGGACAGTGAGTAATCGAGCCGTGAAAAATTCTCACATTAGCCCACTTTGGAGACACTCGTGACTCCGGGTAAGTCAGCAGTTGTGCTGTACGAATGCGCGGAGAGCCTGTAGGAAGAGATGCTCCCGAGCTGAACAAACCAATTACACCCCTGTCAAGGCCGTGGCGCTGCACTGCATCATCCCCGCAGAGGCCCCACAGTTACACTGCCAGGCTTTACCCTGGCTCAGGAGTCCCGGCACTGCCGAGCCGTGAGGTCCTGCATGTGTGGCTCAGTCATAAGCCCAACGATTAAGTGTTTACTCTCCTTTATTAGAGCTAAAACAAAGTCTTCCCTGGTCAGTAGACACTGAACAACTGAGGCATGTGACTCCTATTTGATTGCAGAGTGTGTTAAAGTTGCAGGGCAGGGCTGCTTTTGCCCCATGACTCTCCCTTTAGAAGAGCGTGTGTTGGAGGGGGGGGGAACCTCCAAGACTGCTGCTGCTGCACATTCCTCCCAAAGCGGAAACACAGGCCATTAGCATCACATGCTAACACAGGCTGCTGAGACACAGTAGAGCTACAACGCTTCATGTGTTTCCTTGAGTGCCTCTCAGGGACGGTTCACTCCACTGTGACGTTCTTTGAAGGAGAAATACAGGATTAACCTCCTCGTGGTCCTTTAAATAACCCTACAAAGCATTTATAAGCTGCATATGAACAAAATATATGGTTAAAAGGTGACAGAAAATTTCATCATGCATGGCTTACATCTGCTTACAGGTATAATATAAAGTGTTTATATAACATATTAGCACTGTTGCCTCATAACAAGAAGGTCCTCGGTACACATCCTGCCTGGAGCGAAGGAGTTTGCACGCTCTCCCTGTGCCTGCGTTGGCTCTCTCCAGGTACTCCGGTGTGCTCCCACACTCCAAAGACAGGTTAATTGCTGATGCTCAATTAGCCCTAAGCGTGAATGTGAGCATGAATGGACCTGTGCAGGGTGTACTCCACATCTCACCGTGTGACAGCTGGGATTGGCTCCAGCCTAGGATGTCGTCACATTGGAGCTTATTACAGCTTGCACCTGACAAGCACTGTCACATTAGGACTAAAAGTGAAACCAAAACTCGGTGCAGACCTGGAGCATGACTAATAGAAGAAGCCATTACATCGTGGTGCAGATCAGGATCTATTTCCTTAAAATTACAAAGATGGTACATTAACCCTGGTAGTTGTTGCACTCTCTGCATGTCTCCGTGCCATTACTGTCATTTGTTATCATCGCAGTTCTTCTCATGAGGAATTCGGGTTATTAAGCACATTTCACTCGCCACATAGCGTGTTATAACCCAGTTATATTGCGTCATATAAATTTCTAAATAAGTCGGAGGGATTAGTATTGCTTGAGAAAGGATGATTAACGCCCCAGCAATGTCATGCATTTCCTTACTTGCGGCTTGTTGCGACAGAGCAGCGGGTCTCCGGAGATGGTGACACAGCCGTCCATGTGAAAGTGGGCAGACTGGACAAGCAAGCCTGGACTGGATGTGACATAGCCCTCAATAACTTCAGAGACAGGATCAGCTGAGTTGCACAATGGGCAATGCATTAGCTAACTACTGACTGTCAGCCTCAATAAACTTGAACCGTGCTCACAAAAGACGCACACGCTCGACGGCCTCGACTGGCACACTTCGTTAATTAAAGAGGTGAGAACGAAACCCGTCGGCTGTTTCATGACGGCGGAAGAGCTGCGAAAAAAACACTATTTGCTGTTCACATAGATGTTTATTTATGCTTTAATCTACCTGGGAAGTGAAGCAGGAAATCTCCTTTGAAGCACAATCAGAGTTCCCACTGTGAGACAGTGTGACCTTGTGCGTCATTTTGATTCTATTATTATAAAGCTGAATGTGGAAACGGTTTATTTAGACATCTTAGTGCCACTATCACACATCTCTCTTTATGAAGGACTCAGAAAATACCTTTTTTAAGTGGCTCATAACAAATTTGGGGACATCAGGATCAGAATATTGACTTAGAGGTACAATTTTAAAAGTTTATATACATTATTCAGTGCTCGTGTCTATGGTCATCAGGCCATTAACATCGAGATTTAATTATCTAGTGTGAGATTATATTTGTTATTTAGTCAGAAATGGAGAGTTTCAACCTCGAATACTATCTGTGCTAAAAAAGTCTATAACCCTATAATTTGTAGATACAGGTGATAATAAGTTGGTAATAAGGATTTTAATTGTATAAACTGTTAATAAGGTGTTAATAATTCATCATGTATTAAACTACTACTTGACCTGTGAACATTAGTAAATATTGATAAAATGACCACCCACATTTTAGCTCCTTTACTCCGGATGTGTTGTTAAAGAGTAGAATGCACTTCCTGTAAGGCTGTCCAATCACTTGATGTAGGTCGTGTAAACTGTACAGGGAGGAATCATGTCATGTCAACCACGCAGGGGCACAATGTTACTCAACTCAAAACTTTAACAAGTTGAGAAACTTTAGTTAAATTCAGTCAGCCTGTGGGAGTTAAAGAGAGAGAAAAAAAAAAGCGTAAACTGGAGGACGAACACGGAGGCGGACGGGATGAGGCAGACAAAGCGTCGGGCCAAACTCATTGATCAGCAGCATCACTGTTCCTCCCGCGCTCCCTTTGTTCAGCACTCTTTCTGCTTTTCAACCAGATGCAATCTACTGCTGTTTAGTAATCCAGAGGAGGCTTCCCGATGACTCAAAACACTGCAAACCAGCAGCTCACGACAAACTAGCTAATATATTCATAGCGTCAATCCACCTCTGTGCTGTCAACTTGTTCTGACACAGGAAGGCCGACTGAATGATCACCAAATAAGACATCAGTCTTTCCTGAAAGCAAGTGGAGCTTACAGAGAAGTTATCCCAGTTCCCCCCAGGGTGTCTTCATGTTTCATCAAGTAAAACTAAAGACTGGTCTCAGCTAAATAGCTGATTTTATAACTGACGTTAAACTGCAGATCGCCTACCATTTAAAAAAACGACAAACCAAGAAACCGCAGCATTTTTATGACTCATAAAACTACATTTGAACAATTACATGTGACGTGTAACTATAGCAAAGCATCAGAAACTGCAGACAGTCGTCTTCGTTGTCTCAAACAAAAGCAACTTTGTGTTTTGTCTTTCTCGATTTATCTTTCCATTTAATCACTGCAGCTCAGATTTGAATCATCACAGCAGCTGTCACCCATATAGCTTCCAGACTCCATAACATAAAAACAATAGAACAATAGTCTGAATGAAGAGACAAGATCTACTTTTATTCAAGTCTGATGTGTGAATTCAGTTTTCAGCCTGCACATGAAACAACTAATGATCATATTTCTAATAATTCAAATATTTAGCAACGACTGTTGCTTAATCCCATCCCATTCACTTTAATCTAATACACCAGCAGTTTTCGTGCAAATCAACGACTGTGGTAATCAGACAGGTTTTCCAAAAACATGTGAGTCACATTTAGACCGCACTGTACAGATACAAAAAAAAAAAAAAAGGAAATAAATGCCAAGCTCATAAACGACAACTAACGCAATCAAGTCTTTAGACCTTCTAGGTGGAGGGCAGACACTAAGCAGCTTAAACTAACAGATGCAACTGTAACACACAGATCAGATCTTTTATTTAATCGGCTACTCTGTTTAAAAAAAAAAAAGAGGAAAAAGTTCTCAGTGTCTCAAAGTCCACAAACAACAGGTAAACAACGCAAATGGAGTTAAGCTAAAATGTGGAAACACAAAAGAAAAGCATCAAAATCTTAAACCATTGAAAAACAGATAGTTTGGTCAAGAATTTGATTTTTCCCTATTATTATTATTATTATTATCATCATTATCAGTGCACCACAATAGGTTCAAGGTTAATTTTAACCTTTAAAAACATCTTTTCAGTTTATAAAAAAAATCATTTATGTATGAACTAAATTTGTTT
>VURO01036308.1:7341-22901 GCA_015108175.1 Pelvicachromis taeniatus
TACTTTTATATATATATATATATATATATATATATATATTGCCCTCTCATGAGTCAGTTTTCCCTTAAGTGCTTCCAGTTCTTCACTCATATTTGCCCATTTCGAGGGACTCTCAGGACATTTTCAGGTCTGGCTGTTTAGTCTTCAAAGCACACCTTACGGTGTTACTGCAAGCTGCCAAAATGTGATCCATTAAAACCTCTGCTCTCCTGCATCTTTGAGAAATAAGCCCAAACCTCCCATTCAGCCTGCATTTGCTGCCAAGCCAAAGTCACTTTATCAAGGCCTGAGCAGCACTTCAGGGTTTCATAATGGTATTTCCAGGATGATGATTATTTAAAAGGCAACCCTAATAACCTTCATCCAACCTATGGAGGCAGGAGCAGTCATCATAAGATAGATTAGGTGGGCGAGGGGGAAAAAATGTGCTAAAGTGGTTTAATCTGCAATGCTATGCAACATTTTTCATTACATTTTAAATAACAAATAAATAACAGATTCTCTATCTGGTGAGCCATTCCTCCAACCCAGTGGTATAAGGCGCGACCATAAAGCTCTGCAGTTCGGTCTTTAAGTGATGACGTATGGGCCCTGTTTCTGGGTCCAAACTACTCTGCATTTATAAAGGCTGTTGTGGTTTTAACATGTTTTAATGCTTTGTATCTAGTTCTATTTAATCTGAACAAGCCCCTATAAAGATTCAGTGATCACTGTCGGCCTCTATCGGTTTTTATTACCACTGTTCATTTAAAGCTCAGTTTTTAAAACCTTACGATGTAACTACAGCCCAGCCCATGGCACAGTATATTAATGACTAACCTCCTATTGTGGATGGATTATCTCATCCTGCCATGTGATTGCATTTGTCCCTAACCATCAGGAATCCCTGCGTTAACTTTTATAGAGTGGAAAAAAGTTAGTGTTCATACTCCCGCTGTTTATATTATGCTAACATAGCTGTGTTGCTAGCGATCACGTAGCACATCATTGTATAACAGCCAGCCCAAAGTCAGTAACCCAACAAACGTCATTAGTGTTTAGTTTTCTGTCTTTATTTATGTCGGAAGTGATAGCAGAGCTGAACGTTTGATTTTTTTCAGAAATCCCTCAGTCAGAACCTGGTATATTATGTTTAGGTGGAAAACTAGCGAGCTAACTCCTTGCTAACTTCTAATTCCGTTAAATTTCATAAATCCTGTTTCTCATGGATGCCTGGATGTTAAACTTAACTGTTACACCTGGTAGAGCAGCCACACTGATCATTTTATTAAAGATGAAAGAGTTTATCCCAAAAAAGTTGATTCTGTTTATCTGGACGTAGTGTTTTCAGTGGGAGAAACATTTCGTCACTCATCCGAGAGACTTCTTCAGTCTCCGCTGACTGCAGGTTTCCCCAATCTTATAAACACTATGTTTGCATATGACTGAAACTAGCACCACTGAATTTGCATATTAATGATCAAGGTACTGACCTGAATCACAGAATCAATTTTTGGGGGATTTACTTAACTGGATGATTGAGCATGCATCAAGATGAAAGAATTTAGACAATTTGTACCTCAGTAATGCCGCAGCGTTTGTTTGATTTTGGTACCTGAAGCAGTGTTTGGGCCGGAAACGGCTAATGGTGTCAGACTTAAAGTCCAGATTCAGTAACCAAAAACCATAAAATGCACCTTATGCACCTGTGACATTGACTTCGCATAAAAATCAAGTGGGCAACTTTAGAACTCCAAGATGTTTTGGAGCAACCTACCTTGAATAATTGACACATGAACTAAAAGCAAATAGTTGTGTGTCATTTACAAGCAAATAAAAGCCATCGGTGGCTTTATTTTTGAAAACATATTCACTTTAAGTGGCTGGAATGCATAGTTCCTTGCTCTGCAGAGTTTAACAGATGACACTCAACAGCCCTCCCTCCACAACATAATTCACTGATTTCATCTTCTAGACAGCCACATGTCTGTTCCCTGTCAGATGAAGAGAGAAATGGTGGCTACTGACAGAGTACATTGAGGATTTGCGTATCATGCCTTCTTCATACAATATGTGGTGATGCTATATATTTTTTTCTTCATTTGCAGAATGTCATCCTATGTATTGCACAGATCACGGCTCATGCCATGTGATGAGACAGGGGCCTGTTTGCATGTAAGCTGAACTTCACCCAGACACACACACACGCACACATGCATCTATGAGCAGACTAATACACACAGTCAATCACATTCAGTATCATGTCTGTTCTTTCCACTCCCCCTCTCATCCATTATCTATCTGTGAGAGCTTTAAAACATGGAAATCCCATTAGTCTTGTTTCTTTCCTTGGAAAAGACACGCTCCGTGAAACATGTGGGAATCTGCTTATCCCCTGCAGATTAAGCAGGGTGGTTCTTCCTTCATTTATCCGCAAGCTTAGTGTTTCCTGGGAATCTCTGATGGCTTCTCCTGGTCAATATTTAATCGTGGTCTCCACTATGAATAGCTATAGTGGGTAGACCCCCAAAAACTCATGCATCAGATTAACCTGCCAGCATAATACACCCGTCTACCTTTCAAAAACACATTCAAGACAGACACTCTGTTGAAGGTTTTTTTATTAAGCCTGTGAATCTAGCTGTCTGCATCAGCAGCTTGGAATGTCTGCAATGAGATTTTTCATTATAAAAGAAAGAATGCAATTATAAGACTTGGTGCTGGATCTGCTAACGTCATTATGCACCAGTGAATCCTCTCTGGGAGATTCACATTTCCCCATTCTCTCCACCAAAGGTTAAATTCTCCAACAAATGAATGTGAATCATGCAGCAGGATAGATACACGTTTCCTGAAGTCACATAACTAACTGCACGCCATGTCAACAATCCAATAAGTGTCATGTTATTAGAAAGGCAACACCTTCAACTGAAATTAAATTCCTGCCTGATATGAATATGTGATAGAAATCCTTTGTTCCGCCTTCTCCTTAAGACAAAACTGAAAAACTGGATTAATCCAAATTTTGATTTTGCAGTAATTTCACTTCCTTTTAAACCATTTTTACAGGAAGATGAAACTGCTGCACAAGAACTGCACACTTTGAATGTTAAATAGCCCATACTGGCTTGTCTACTTCTTATCTAACTTGCAAAGATGAACGCACGTCTTGTCGTGCACATCCTGACAAAAAGTGAGCTGCTAATGTCAGTTTGTAGGCTCGGCGACACGTACAGAATGTAAATGTACCTGCAGGTATCAGTTCGGACAGGTTAGATGCTGGTGTGGTCTTTGCTTTTCAGTACTGCTAACAAGCTGTCTGCTCGTGACATGTGGGCACCACCGCAAATTTGTTTACTTTGTGTCCAATTTCACTGCCAGAGCTCAGCTGCTGTCAATCAAGTGCACCCACACGCCTGCCCAGCCAGCAAAAAGGAAGAGGGAGCATTTCATCTGTTTCTCCAGACACCTCTTCTTCCGTTTCCTTCCCTGCTTTCTGTCAAAAGATTTTTTTTTAATGCTTTTTGTCTCAGAAATGCTGCCTCGTTCCCTCATTTAGTCCTCCTGTGTATGAGTGCCCTTTCCTATTCATGTCCCCATCCAACATTCCCCAGTGCAGCGCTACCACCACCGCCTCCTCTCATTATGTAACAGGACCTTACCACCGTCATTCACACTGCAGTCTGGTATGGACTTCCTGAAGCTGTTCCAGCATTGATAACAGCCCTGCTGTAGCAGAACTCATGGCCAGCACTGGGGGAGCCACCTCTGGCTCAGTATTTGCCTCACGTTCCTCTACTCTGCTGAGCAGGATCCACCAGGGAACCAGGCCAGGAGCAGCCCACTGCCATGGCTAGACAGTCGCACAATATGCACGCTGACCCCCTCTGAATGATAATGACCCAGTCTGGCTTCGCTGAGAACTGTGTGTTTCAAATTAGAAGGTCAATGTTGCTCAGAAATCAAGCTGATACTGAACAGATGTTGACTTGGAGCATAGTCTTTGCTTTGGAAAAGAGGAACTTACTTTCTTTCCAGATGCAGCTCAGCAGACAAGCCAAACTATGTGGAGTTAGCCTGTGTTTCCATGCTGGATGTCCAGCAGATAAATCTTGCACTTTTTGTCAAGATGGAAAAGGCGTGTATGTTCAATAAGCTTAATAGAAACTCTCAAGATTCTTCTTCTTTTGTTTTAGTATTTGATTTTATTTAGCATCAAAGTCTGAGGTGTTTTTTTTTTTGTTTTTTTTTTACATTATCTTGTTCTTACCAAAGTTTTGGGTCTATGTCTTTTAAATTAAGTGGTATGTGAGTGTTCATTTGTTCAGTTTATTAATAATGGATCACAGTGCAGCTAGTTGCTTCTTTAAAGACAAGAAACATAGAAAATATAAAGACACATTGAGCTATGCAGTGGTTCTTAAAGTGTGGCCCAGAGCCTCTGATTAGAAAACATGTTATTGTGCTGGATTATTAAAAGAAAAGAGCCTTTACACAGCTGGAGATCGTAAAACAACCATATTGTGTTCATTTATTCCTCTTATCTTTGGACCAGTAGAGACTCTGACACGGCTGGAAGCCACATTTGAGTCAGACTCTTCATCATGTGATCACAAAAAGGCGCTACATAAAACAAGACATATGGTCTCAGCATCCATGTCACATTTTTGGTTTGTTTTTCCTTGTGTGGTGACAGTTGTCACCCGGGATGGACAGGAAACCGTTGCCATGTCAGAGAGAAACCCTCCCTCTCTACGTCTTCACCCCAACCAGAAGACACACGGATGGGTAATAAAGAAGCCCACCTCTTCTCTCACCTCTATTATAATGACTCGCCTGAGCGTAATTACTGCATCCTTACTTACCCTGTTAATGTCTCTGCAGTTCCTGTGTATGTTGGCATCGGCATCGGGCTGCTGCTGCTTGTACTTGGAGTTGCTGTGTGTGTTCTGGCTCTGTGCAAGAGAAAGTGCCACTTAATGTGAGTTCGTGCTGCATTCGTTCTGCTGTTTCACTGCTGATCCTTCGTGTAACGATTATGTTCATGATAAATGTGTTGATGAGTTTGTCTGCTGGCTCCACAGAAAGCCCAACCTGATGGACTACGGGATGATGGATAACCCAAATTTTGACTTGAAAGCAGAGGTCAGCACACAGAAATGTCCAATCAGTCATGTTTTGAGTAACATTAAGTTTCTCAGCCATACAAATCAAATTTTTCTACCATTATTCTCACATTTGTTCAATAAGTGTATTTAATTTTAGAAGAAGTCCGAAAGTGCTCGCCAGAAGCCTTTCTGCAAAATTAGATTTTTGATTTAGGATTATTGATTTTGCAGTTTGTGTGTCGCTATGAGTTTGTATTTCTCTGAGTGTTGTATATACACACTGTAGTGCCTATACAGCAAGTAGACACAATAACTGAACTAAATAATCTGATCAAATGCAACAGCACAAGCTGCGATGCCAAAAATATCCAATTTAATCAAGGTCACATGATGAAAGGCTTTAGAAACTGCTTCTTCACTCGCTTGCATTACATTACACGAGCGCTCATATTATTGTCCGCCCACTGTGTGTTTTGTTTCCTGCAATTTTGATCTCTGCTGTTATTCGTGCTATCAATGAGAAAGATCCAAGCGTAGGACATGATACAATCACAGCTCTTCCATTTGGATAATGGAAGGAGAGATACACACAAACACACTTTGTTCTTAGCTACACGGGCGTGTCACTAAGTAATACAAGTCAGAGTGATGTTTCATTGCTCTGATGACCGTGGATTAAAACCTTGCTTTGTGCATGTGTCATTATGTACATGTGTGTGTATTTATCAATCAGAATCAAATAAAATAAAACAGAGAGAGAGAGAGAGAGAGAGAGAGACAAAGACACAAGAGGGAGTCTAAACGTACAAGAAGCAAACATTGAATAAACTCAGGGTTACAAAAGGAACCTTAAATAATAAACCGTAATACAAAATAACACCAAAACACAGGAACTCAAAAGCACTGGGTCAAAATGACCTAGAACCGTGACAGAATCAGTACATTATTAAACTGTTGAATACACACAAGCACGGCACACAAAATGTATTTAACTACACTCATTTTTCTTACTGGCAATTTTAAGTAGAGCGTTGTAGCTCCAAACCAGTATATCCGTGACAGATCCGCTTCAGCACTTACACAGCAGTGGGAACAGTCGGTGATTATTCCACCTCTGCAAGATGATGAAATACTTTATGGAGGTTAAAGTTGTAATTATGTACACATAACAAGGCAATTTGATTTTAATTGCGCCTGCATTTCATGCACTCTCGCACATTAAGCCTCATCTCATTTTAAACCCATATACACGATTTTCGTTACCTCAGGATGAAAGAACGGGCGGGTGTCCCAGTGTGAACCCCAGGAAGAGTGATGGTCATGGCCTTTCTATCAGTGTCTACCCCTGGAGGAAGGAGGTAGAGGTACGGTGTCTGTACACAGCCTTTTGGCGTTCGCTCTAATTTCCTGGGCAGAAATTAGCACACAGAAGATGATATGTCTTTTTTTGTGTGTATTCATCCATTCAGGGTCTGAACTGGAAAGATGCCAAGCTGTCCTTCTCCAACCCTTTGTATCATTACCCCCCTAATCGTAATGATACTGACAGCAAAACCTCTGATGCATAAAAACAACGGACATCACATTAATTTTTTTTTTAAAGATAATGTTTTGGCTGAATGCCAACTAAGAGCAATGCAACAAAACCATCGAGATACAGAAAACATGGAGACAAAGAGGACGGGTGACTCATCAGTGGACCTTACGTATTCACACTGCAGATAATCTGTGTTGAATTGTGCATACACACTCTTGATGGGTCTTGACCCACTGCACTGAAGTCCAGAGTGGAGGAAGGGATGTAAACGGTGACATGGATATATTTCACAATATCAGCTCAGATTGATATGTGATACTTACAAGTTTAAATAAAGGTTAAAAACCCACAGAATAATTGATTGTCCAATCTAAGACATACACACAAATATGAATAAACAGTATTGGGTATTTAACCACAGGAGTTCTGCTCTATGGACACCAAACACTCTTGGTGAGACTTCAATGAGAAGATCAATAAAACTTGCATATTGGCCCAATTAAAATAGTGGATAATGCCAGAGGCTCAAGCTGACTTTAATGGTTATCTGCTGTTTATCTGCTTAGTATAAAACTCTCAGGTTATTTCAGTGTTGTTGTTGGAGACTATCCGGCGTGAGACTCTGGCGTGAGACCCTGGACTATCCATTTTAACTGGCCTAACAGAGAGACAGACAACCATTCCCACAGACGATTCAGAATCGCCAATCAACCCTGATTTAGATTGTGTACCTGGAGAACAGCAGGCCCCCAGCCTGAATTTGAACCCAGGACCTTCTTGCTGGGAGTCAACAGTGCCAACCACAGTATCAAAACAATATCAATACAACAGAAAATATTGTGATACTATGAAGTATTGATTTTTTTTTATCCCCCCCCCAGCCCTATTAAATAGTATACCCAATTGTAGATGTTGGAGGTAAACATCAGTTGATATGGCTTGGCACTGAGTTGAGCTCTTATCAGCTGATTTCAGGGGTTGTGGGGTGAGGTTAATCTAACACTGTGTTTATAAGGTAGCTACTGCTGGCTAACCCTTTCACAGCCTTTCTTTTGTCCTGTTTTCCTACCCTTATCCCCAACAAATTGCAGCAGATAGCTTCCCTCTCCTGAGCCTGGTTCTGCCAGGAGGTTTGTTCCTGTTAAAAGGGAGTTCTTCTTTCCCACTGTCCCCACCCAATTGCTTACACAAATGGAATTGTTTTAATGTTGGGTTTTCTCTCTGTTATTGTAGGGTCTTTACTTTACAATATAAAGCACCTTGAAGCAACTGTTGTGACTTGGTACTATATAAAGAAACAGAAAGACATGAGTAGTCATGATCCTCTCCCCAAAATCGTGGCAAGAAAGTAGATAACTTTAGTCATCGTCATGTTAATCTATTCCATTAAAAAGTCTCAAGTATGCAGAGACAATTAAAAATATTTTTTTTAATTGCTGCAATTCTAAGTCTTAGAACGGGCTGTGAATGGTGATTAAAGGTTTTTTTTTCACATTGGCAAAAGCAGAACACATCCAATTGACTGAATTAAAATGCTCTGCTGAACAACGTAGCCTCCAAACAGAGTCCTGAGTTCATTACTGATCTATTTTAATCCTCACAAGTGCAAATAAAATAGTTTGGGCCTGCTTTATTTGCTAATTAAAATCTATTACAAGTTGTCGTTCTCCAGCTGCTGTGTGTGTGGTGTGAAGAGAATCTCAAACTCTCTGCATTACCAGCACAGGACAGATGGATCATAAACAACCAGTTAAACCAGTCCAGTTATAAATTTGATGAGAGCTCAGATTTGGCTCTCTTTACGTACGCCATCGTAAATAGTCTTGTTGTATCTGACAGTCACCACTGTCAATTACAAGATCAGGACATGTGCTGTACAGCGAGCATGCTGAAGAAAGCATGTAGGCAGCTTCCCACAGCGCAAGGCTGTCATTTACTTCTTGCCAAGAGTCATGTGATATGACCGATCCCACTCTTCTTGCTGTTAAACATGCAGTTACCCCATCTTAACTTACTTCCAGTTAACAGATCGTTGTTTGTTTTAATCTGTCCAAAATTGTCGATTTTAATTTAGTGTATAGGTATGACTGTAGAAAAGCCTGCGAGCCTGATATAAATCAGTGACTTTCTTTAATACCCTCTCTTTTATATTGTCATGACTACAGACTTGATAAATACTAATAGGCTGAAAAAATACTCCTTTTTTCCATTTTTTTTAAGTTTGCATTTTGTAATTTTCTTATGGCAGCTTTTATGAGGAATTGGAGCCATGATGTACATACCTCTTAAGTTTCAATCTCATCTATAATAAATGTCAGGTATATGTGTGCTCTGAGCCTTTGCACTCAGTCTAAGACCATCAAAACAAACTCCCACCCCTTGTACTGGTTCGCATTATGAGTCTTTAATTTTTAGACTTTATATGAGCGCAGTCTCCATTGTCACCACTGTTTAGTCTTGTTCTCCATCAGCGCAGAGTCTTTGCTGAGTCTGTAGGTGGCTTCTGGGTCAGAGATTTATCAGAGGGCCACAGGATCAATTTCATTCTGTGAGCTGCTCCTCTATTTTTATTGTTTGTGCAGTCGCACATAGTAAAAGCTTCACTATAGCGCACTGTTCTGCCCTTCAGAGCCAGAAAAGAACAACAGGGGCTTGGTCCCCAGTGGGTGCAGGCTGTTATGTCATGCAAATGGAGAATTTATTTACTAATTGTATTTACTCATTAATTTAAAAAAGCAAAACAGAAGAAAAGCTAAATATACTGGCTATTTTTTTCCCCAAAATGTTAATCTCTAACTGAAAAGTATTTGTTTAGACAGATTAACAGATATTGATCCCTGACTTAATGAAGCAGCAGCTAAATTAATTAATGCTTAGAGTCACTTGAACCACCAGACTGGGACTAAGTAGTAGAAATGATACAAGATTTAAACATATTGAGAATAATATGAGACTTTTAGGCAGGTAATCAGAAATTATGCCAGAGTAATATAAAATATCTTTATAAAAAAAAAGTTGTAATTGACTAAAGACACAAATTAAGTGGAAGCTAGTTATTTTTGTATGGTTATGGCCTTAAGTTGCACCTTTACCTTTGCATCAAATTAAAGATTTCAATATATTGTACTGTATACAGACATAATAAATCCAGTCCATGAAAACAGCCTGTCCAAGTGAGGCTAAAGGAGGCTATCGAGTGACAGTTAGCCTGTGAAAAATAGCTATGGGTTGCCTTAGAAACTAAAGCCAATTTAACCTATTGATCCCTAGCTGTGATTACTTCATAAATCAAAGAATATCAGTTTTTATTGTTAACCAAGATCTGGTGAATTATTTTGCACATAACTTATGAGGTGACAGGCTTAATTGTGACAGGGAAAAAAAAGGCAAAATTCATGCTAACTACTGTAGCGGAGTAACAGAAAGAGCTGCAGAAACACCTCCAAAGATAATGTAATGATTTTAATATGCAATATTAAATGTTGGACACTTTAATCACTAATTTGTGTTAGTCAGTGATTGTATGTAGATAGGCTAAGTGCTGTATCAGCATTTCAACATGTGGCTTGTATAGCTGTTATAGCTTACACAAGTAATTACCCTACTTACTAATAATGAATAATTTTGTTTAATAATCAGAATTTTGAGTTAAAAAGATCTTAAAGTTTTGCATTAGATGTATCATAACTGACATTTATATTACCAGTACTTGCTTTTCCCCAGCAAGCCACGCAAACACACCTCCATCTCCCTCTGAATCACAAAAATCACCAGCTCAGCCTTTTTCACGGCCTCTCCATCAATGTTTATTTGTCTCACCCTGCTGACTTTTGACCTAACATAACAACAATCAATGCCCTACACAAAAACCTTTCCTACTAACATGCCACCACATGCTCGCACAAACAAATCTGCCTTCTACTTGCCTTGCCTAGCACTCTCACGCGAGGGCCTGCTGACTGAGAATGTGCAGCTATCTCTTTGTTTTTGTCCGGGACGAGCATCTCTCTGGTACTTTCGTTATTTGCGCTTTTGAATAGCGCACAGGAGAGCTGCTACACGCCACCAGCCTTTGTCCTTGTGTTGTTGCTGAAGCAACGTTAGTCAGCTTTTCTCACCGGGGCCATTGTTGTCACACTTTTGCTAATCTAGAGGTCACTGTTTTGTTTGTGTACCTCTCTGCTTCGAGAGGCCTGCACAGTGAAAATGTTCCTGCAGAGTACAACTGCGATAGCCTTGGAGGACACGTTCTGTCAAAATAACAGCTGACTTGTGCATCATTTGCGTTACCTGTTCTGACATTTCTGAGCTCTCTCATACTGGACTGTTATCCTAGTTTTGTCTCTCACTGCAATTGTGGGCTTGAGGTACCAAGTAGCCCTGTCAGGTCAAGGTGAAATTTATCTCCTTCCCTTATAAAGATGGCTCAAAAGTGGTTCTCTCATCCTCTCTGGCTGAGTGCAGAGGAAATTGTCTGTTTCTTCTCAGTAAGAGTGGATGGCAATGAGCCCAGGGGGCCATCCTGTCCGTTCATCATTGAGTTTCCAGAAAAACCTCCAGGTTTGCATCCACAGAGAGCTGAATAGAGGAGACACTGCCGGGCTGTTTCTGATTGGCTCTCTTGTGGTTTGGAAGCACTAAAAGAGTTTAATCTACATTTTAACTGCCTCCTGTGTAGTACAGTAAAGTTTCATTATGACTTGACAGAGGAGTTTTATGTACCTCATACAACCGATTACACCATTATTCTGATGTGCAGTAAGCGCTGACCTGTCCAGTGCTTCGATGCATTACTGCTTAAGTAGGTTTCTGTATAAGCGGTGAAAAAACATCAACTAATACTGACATTTGATTTTGGTTTATTATTTATTGTTGCCTTTCGAAATGTAATAGTTGTACAGCCAAGGACTTACAGAATGATTTAGCAGATACAAATGACTTAAACACAGTTTCCGGTAGTTACTTAACTAGCAAATAACATATAACGTGATTTCTGCAGCAGGTTAAATAAATGCCCATCTTTTTTTTAATATATTTATCTTCTGTGTAATCCATTCAGTATTCAGAGGAGCATGCAACTAACCACACATGTCTCTTTGACTGAGATAGTGAAGACATTTTTCTAAATGTCAGTCTGAACAATCTGACAGCATCTGATGCTCATTGTGGTTATCGTGTTTGGGGGGGGGGGGGAGACTGTTCACAGTGACACGATCAAACAGTTATTTAAACATTTGACAGGAAACCAGCTTGAAAAAGAAAAAAATGTCACTATATTGTCAAGTAATGGAAAACAGACTAGAAAAACATTGTTGTTTAAATATTTTTAAATTTATGGTCATGGAGCAACCTTACCTTTTATTCTCTTTCTTGCTGCCTGCTGAGTGCACAATACTGCAAAACTCCTGATCCGTTTTTATATTTTGCTTCTAAGGAGACAGACTGTCTTATAAACGTTCTCCAGGCTTTCTGAAGGTCTTTCAAAAAGGCCTATGTTTGGACAGTGGCTGTTTTTTCACTTATTTTCACTTACTTACCAATCCTACCTAACCATTTTTAGAGGAATATATTTTGTTTATTTGTCAGGCTACATTAAAAACTGGCCTTTGAATCATTCAAGCATTATAAAGTCACCTGGATTAGCTCTTTATCCTCTCAAGGATACTTGAGGGTGCATGGCAGTTTGCCCGACCAGTCTACATGTGTTTTGTGGACTTGGAGAAGGCATTCGACCGTGTCCCTCAGTGGGGGGTGCTCCAGGAGTATGGGGTGTCTGGCCCGTTGCTATGGGCCATTTGATCCTTGTACAACCGTTGCAAGAGCTTGGTCCGCATAGCCGGCAATAAGTCGGATTCGTTCCAGGTGGGTGATGGGCTCCACCAGGGCTGCCCTTTGTCACCGATTCTGTTCGTAATTTTTATGGACAGAATTTCTAGGCGTAGCCTAATGGGGAAGGCTTTAACTTGGGTGGTCTCAGAATCTCATCTCTGCTTTTTGCAGATGATGTTGTTCTGTTGGCTTCATCAGGTGGTGGCCTCCAGCTCACCTTGGAATGGTTTGCAGCCGAGTGTGAAGCGGTGGGAATGAGAATCAGCACCTCCAAATCCAAGGCCATGGTCCTCAACCAGAAAAGGGTGGAGTGCCCACTCCGGGTCAGGGACAAGTTCTTGCCCCAAGTGGAGGAGTTTAAGTATCTCGGGGTCTTGTTAATGAGTGATGGGAGAAGGGAGCGGGAGATTGACAGATGGATCGGTGCTGCGGCTGCAGTGATGTGGACGCTGCATCGGTCTGTTGTGGTGAAGAGAGAGCTGAGTGTAAAAGCGAAGCTCTCAATTTACCGGTCGATCCCTACCCTCACCTATGGTCACGAGCTGTGGGTAGTGACCAAAAGAACGAGATCGTGGATACAAGCGGCGGAAATGGGCTTCCTCCGAAGGGTGGCTGGACTCTCCCTTAGAGATAGGGTGAGAAGTTTGGCCAGCTGGGAAGGGTTTAGAGTAGAGCTGCTGCTACTTCACTACGAAAAAAGCCAGTTGAGATGGTTCAGGCATGTCCCACCGCGGGGCAGACCCAGGACACGCTGGGGAGATTATATCTCTCGGCTGGCCTGGGAACACCTTGGTGTTCCCCCGGACAAGCTGGAGGAGGTGGCTGGCGAGAGGGAGGTCTGGGATTCTCTGCTTGGGCTGCTGCCCCGCGACCTGGCCCCGGATAAGCAGCGGAAGATGCACGGATGGATGGAAAGTGAAGAGATTTGTAGTTCACTTTATAATTTAGAAATAAGTTAAATAGATGGTAGAAGTAATTTGGTTATATTGACACTGCCCACAATGAATAAAGGCTTTAGAAGGTGTCATAAGTGAGCTGCAAATTCTTCTACCACCCCCTCTCTTGCTCTGTGTGGAAGATCCCCAAAATGTTGTAAATTCCAGGGAAGGCAACTTAAATGACCATATTTGGTGGATTTGGTGTGACCTGGGCTACTGGTAACCTAGGTGATGGGCTTTATGACCTCAGAGTCACATGCAACAAAAACCTTCTTATAGAGTTCTTCTAGAGATAACTGGAGCTGCAGAATCACATCATAGTGACTCTTGTTGCTTTCAAAAGCAGACTTCAACAACCAGCCGGTCCACAAAATGCAGTAGTAGCAGTTGATAGTTGAGGCTTTAACCTCTATTGTACAAAAAGACAAAATAAAAACACTTTTTTTCTTGCTCTCTTTCTTCTGTTAACTTCCGCAAATTGGCCTTGACAGCTTTTACTGCATCAAACTTGTGAAGAGAAGAAACACTATAGGACACTGACATTGTATTTTCTTCACATCACTCCAAATACCACGTATTTGGAGTTTTTTTTTCAGGTAGTCTGTCTCAGACATCTCATTCCTGATGAGCCATACAGTTTTGTCAAGTCTAATGAGTCACAATTCAGATGTTATGATTGCCCCGTGAGGCCTGTGAAGACAGATCTCACAAGATCACAGTCACAAGCAAAATCCATCCTGCCAGGATTCAAGCCGTGTGGTCAAATCAGCTTCCTCTGAGGAACAAAAGGTCTCTAAGTTTGCAGCTAGGCTCTGTAGCAACAGATGATTCATCTCCTCTATTTTTTATGTGACTGCCTGCATTTATCTATAAAGTGTTCTTACAAAGACTGCAGTAATTTTCTAATGACATTCTAACTCCCAAGCTGGCCATATGGACTCGCTGCTAGCTTGCAAAGCCATTCAAACTGTAAGCTGGTTTTCCTCACCAGATCCTGATTTATTGATCTGATTGGCTGGAGCCTATCGAGAGATTGATGCTTTATCCAATCACCTGCCAGCTGTTTCCAGAGATGACTTCCATATATTCTTTAAAAGGGTGCATGTATAATAAACCACGTGACTTGCAAGGGGAGGATTGTAAAAAAAATTTTTTTTATTAATTTGCACATGAATTTAGGTTAGATTTTTGTTGAATATTTGTCTGGAGAACGACATTAAAAGGTTTTTTTTGTTTTTCTTTTTTGGAGAGTTTTTTCCAAAAAAGACAAAAACACTAGTGGTTGCATAAAAAACGTGGCAAAGAAGCAGCAACCATGCTCATTTGTGGTCAGATGGATGGAAAGGATGGGAAAGATTGCCATAGAGTTACCATGTTTAGTTTAACACACACATCTGTGTGACTGCAGAGATGGTCTTGCTGATTAGTTGTTTTGACTGAACTGTGGCAGCCATGTTTGTTTGGTGCTTATTAAGTGCTAAAAGTACAAACTCGCCAATGTGTTTTCACAGCCTGGATGTTGACATGGTTCCCCCGTTTACAAGGGGGAATTACAAATGACCTAATCACATGAAATAAACATGGCTCCAAGCCTCTGCTGCTCAGGTGGAGTTTTGCAGTGTCCATTCCTGCTCTGTTAGAAATGGAGGGGACATCACAAGAAGTTGAAAAACAGGCATAAACAGTTTCTTTATTGAACTTTTAAATTGCAATTGTGTGCATTTTCAGGTTTGTTTGTGCCACGGGCGAGGCTGTCTTTCTGATTCATGTGATTATGAGTTTCCTGCTATCCAGGCTCACTACTCCTAAATACGACTGTGCAATAGAGCAAACTGTTTTCAAGTTTCCACTCAAAGCAAAGCGCAATTATTGTGTGCTTTTGGGTCTCCTTAATATTTGCAGCGAGACGGAAAAGGTCATAATAAGCAATGCTCTAATGGAAAGGGCAAAACAGAGCGGCGCTTGTTCTTCTCAGTTTGTTGATGTCTGACTGCCACACGGCCTCTTTGTTCTCTGCTTTTTTTAAGTGGCCAAAGATCATAAATGCCGCAGTGACATGCTGCACTGCAACTCAACACGTGGGGACCGTCTCTAGGCACAAACACTCGATGGAAAATTCACACTTTCCACCACCCTCAGACCAGCAGCTCTTGATGCCTCCCATTTCAC
>VURO01036308.1:38915-55058 GCA_015108175.1 Pelvicachromis taeniatus
TTTTGTTTGGACAAACTTGTTCCAAAGTGTCCCAGCTGTCTGGCTTCCTAACTTTGGACTGAGCTTATACTGAAGCTGTAAACAGGAGGCTGGTCTTGTTAGTGGGAGATACGGCACATTTCCATCTGTGCTTTCTTTAAAAAAAAAAAAAAAAGTTCTTGGGACATGTATTTGTCTAGTGCATAGAAAATTAGAAAACTCTTCTCACAGTTCTTGCAAACAATGGCACCATGCCCATATTTTCCCAGGGAAACATACCAGATAGTGTCCAGTTCCTCTTTCAAAGCCTACAATACCAAACATACCTCTATGGCAGGGAACCAATTTAAACATCCAAATATCTAAGGAAATTTGATGAAGTAACGCCTTCTTTTTCTTCTTCTGACCTGATCTAACATGTCCAAAGATACCAGTGTGACTAAACAAAAATGGAACGTTAAAAAAAAGGAAACATCAACAAGTGGTTCTGGTAAATGGTTTAGTTTGTGCCAGGTGTTCAGGTTTCTGTCCCCTCGCCAGTGTGGACTAGCAGAGATTTACTGGCAGTGCTCTGCACAGAGCCAGGAACAAAGGCTTTCTTTGAGTCTTTGTGGTGATAAATTGCAAGGTGTTCAAGCTACCTTTGTGTGTGTGCGCGTGTGTGTGTGCACTGTAAATGGGAGAAAGAGGGAGAGGCTTGTATCAGTTCTCATGCTTTCCCCCCAGTAACTAGAAACTCTCAGGTCTTAATCCAGAGGTCTGTCCTGGACTAACTCTGGGAGTTTATTGGTTTTTTTCCTGTAGACTCTAGCATGACAAAGCACCCTGATATCAGTGTAGGTCTGGGTGTGGTGAAGTGTACAAGTTATGATCAAGAATTAAACAGCACGTCATTATAACAGCCACAATTGCTCAATGTCTGTGGTTTGGCTTTGTGAGAACCAAGTTGGCGAGTCTGCAAGCCTCAGTCTGACTGCTCTATTAAACACAGGTATGGGTGTGAATATATCTGAGACTATTTAGCCTTTCTCTTTGCTCTCCTGTTTTTTTTCTATGACAAAAAAGACAGAAGATAAAAGAGTGCAGGGGCGACTCAGTAATTCCCTTCCTTTAGGCTGATGGGTCTTTAGTTCTGTCGCTAAACACAAAGTATTTTCTCACTTAATGTCACTGAGAATGAATGCTCTTCAGATCTGCGACAATCCTGCTGAAGTACTCTGTCACCTCTCGAGGACTGCTGAGCCGCTTTGCGTTCGAAATGTATTACCACTTTTCAGCAGCAACATGTGCATTTCGATCCTATAAACTATTAATTTTAGGCAGCACAAGCCTTGATAAACAACGGCTATTATGGAGGGATTCTTAGAGAGGCTCTCTAACTGCATCATAAAGAGGTAATTGACTCCCATTTAAAGGCCTTTGTCTCTTGTGCCCCAGAATTGACTAATTAAATGGCAAAGAAATTAGTGCGAGCAGTTTAATTATGAATATGTTATTCATACCAATGTATGAAGATAATAAACGTGCCCTTGTCCCAAACGGGTTGGGTGGCAGTGACACCGTGGAAGCAGCGTGAGTGACAATAAAAGATTTCCACTTAACTACAGGGTTATACATGTGCAGGAGCCCTGCGATGCAAAAAAAACAAAAAGCTGTGCAGAATGCAATAAACATAATTAGGAAACAACAGCTTGGGGAGTGCATAACAACTCAAACAACACAGCACAATGCAAAACAGACAGTGCAGCACTTAAGAAATCACAGCATTAAATCAGAGTACACAGAAAGATTAAAGATCAATAAAGAAAGATTTTACAGTAAATTCATTTTAGACACTAAATACAAAATGCATCATAAACGTTCATGAAATTTGGAAAAAAAAAAAACTGAACACATTTTAGGAAAATCATTTTTTTTTAAATAGAACAGCTTCTTTTTTAGGAAGATTAAATCACAGACCCTAATAATTCAATAAAAGCAAACTTTTCAATGTAAGGCAACAAAATTTTGTAAAACAAAACAAAAGACAAGGAAGGATTTTGCACCTCAGGGCCACCTTATTAAAGTCAAAATAGACAAAAGCAGGTGTGTTTTTCGATGCCCAGTCTCTTTTTCTTGTTACTGTCTGAGACAGAGGCAGTTTGAGAGGGTTTATCATTGAACTGGTGTCCCACAGAAACCTAAGACTGTTACGTGACTCGGCTTCAGGAGGTCCAGTTATTGATTAAATGTCTGGCCGGTTCCCCGTGCACCTGAAGGCCTCTGCTATCGCAGACAATTGACGTGGTCAAGATGCCAACTGACTGTCCATCATCGCAACTGAAACCTGCTCGCTGACAACCCAACTTCATCTAAAACCATTTATTTAAGTCATAAATAAAGAGCTGTGGGGATCTGATTTGACATTTGTGATGCAATAAATATTTCTTTATTTTTTTGTCTTTGACTTGATGAAATGAAAGACCTGCTCCCTAGCACATACTGAATGGGGGTCAAACATGAAATCCCGTCTATCCAGGGAGCTGCCAAACCACTGATATATGCCCGGAAAATCCCATCCATCGACGAGGAGCCAAAATTGAAAATGAAGGGAGACGATATGAATATAAATGAGTTATTTGATGCCCTTTTTGCCACAAGCCTGCCCCGCATGGCTGGCAGGTGTGCTGGTTTTCTTCTGAAGGGCCGTTTCTCAGCCCTTCAATAATCTCTCATTTCTCAAGTTTGACTGTCAATTGAAGCTTTATTTAATTTTTTAAATATCAGAAAATGCCACATTGGCTTTTTCTACAAATTTGTTTCACTTTCATGCAAAGACTAAAAAGCTGTTACGGAAAAAATGAACCAGCAGAGAAGTTTGTGCGTGCGTGTGTGTGCGTGTGTGTAAAAAAACCACAAAAAAAACCCCACACACATCGTGCTTTGAGCCTTCTTTTGTCTAAATGGATGTGGAGCCACATGTTGAGAGTTTGTGGGAGTTTTTTTCCTCTGGGGTTACTGAGAATCAGATCAGAGATGATGATCGGTCCATTGGATCATACACTGACGGTAATTCTGTGTTTCACTGTTTGCACATCATCATTAGGACAGAATGGGAATTGGAAATTTACTGAAAGGTCAGAACCAACTTCATGTGCCTGCTGTGTGCACGCGCAAGCCTGTGTCGGTGCACAGTGTGTGTGAGTCCGGCCAGTGTTTAAAGCTGTTCAGCCAGTTGCAGCTGTCACTCATTGCATTTTAATGTCAAAGTGTATGAAGTGTTGTCTGAGTTATTGGGACTGTCCTTTGCAGAAGGTAAGACCCTTTTCTTAATGATAAAAAATAATTAACCTTTGTCGTGTAACAGTTCATCAGATCACTGTAAGTGGATGCGTGTGGGCGAGCGTAATATCAGTGGATCACAGTGTAACATACAAGTGGTAAGGTAGCAGAAAATCAAGCACATGAGTCGAGTTGGCCTCTATCCCCTTTTGTCTCGTAGCTCTTGACAACACAGTCTGCAGGATCTGCTGACATTATCATCATTAGCAAGTTTAGCTGACTGTCTTCCAATTTTTGAGTTTAATCTTTTTCGCTTAGCTTGCCAGCCTCCCAGTGGAACAGAAACTCTTAATTCGTGTCTGGTGCATCCTCCGAGATCTTGAATATTTTAAAGGCCAGAAAGTTTCACTCACTAACAGCGGGTAGCCAGTTCTATGTGGGCTAACTTCAAAGCTTAAATACAACTCTCATGTTCTTTGTTGCCCCCCAAAAAAGATGGCAGTTTAAACTAAAGTGAGCAATTAATGGAGATTTGAACCCCGAGAATGATCACTTCTGAAATCTTTGAGGGCATAATTTGAAGTAAAAATGGTGGAAATATATTTACTCAAATGTCAAAATAAGACATGCAAATGAATACCTTTATGTGCAACACCAGTACTCATACCTGGGACTTTGATTTATAGCTCTCAATCCATATGCATCTATCCATTTTCTGTTCTGGGTTACAGAGCACCAGATAAGCCCAGACCTTCTTCCTCCTCCAGTTCATCCAAGGAACCAAAGTGTTCCCAAGCCGAGAGGCAGAATGACTGCCTAGGAGGCACCCAGGAGGTATCCTAATCAAATGCTAGAATCACTTTGACTGCCTCCTTTCGATGTGCTCTACTGAATGACCGAGCTCCTCACCCTGCCTCTCAAGGAGAGCCCAGACATGCTTCAGAGGAAGTTCATTTCTAATGCTTATATCTGAAATCTCATGCTTTTGGTCAATGAAATAATATTTTCCTTCTTGCCTTATATATATTAGATAGATTTCACTCTCCAAATGCAGACATTTAACTAATGTCTGCTTAGTTAAAGTCAATGGGGATTGACTTCAGAGCAGCCTACGCATTGCTTTAGTTAACAGTAAACCATGGAAGGTCCTAAACTACATGGATACGCCCCAAATCATTTTTAATGATTATCATTGGAAAACACCTCGAAAGCAAAATCTTAAATCTTAGATTGATGTGATACCAACAGAGCCGTCAAATAACTTTTTTAGAGTCTTTCTACCTCAAAGGGGCTCAGGGGCTCCTGCTGCTGCCCTCTTATGAAAGTTAATGTGTGTAACATGTGATTAGTTTTATTCATAGCTTGTCCATGCTCTATGAGTCAGCCCAAAATGATCCTGAGCGATGTGTTTTTAATAAGCTGGAGGTCGCTGTAACCTGCTGCTTGTTGCATCTCTTCCTGGTGCACATGGTCGTGGAGAACAAAGTACAGCTGCAGGCATTCACACATCCTCAATGTCTTATCTCTTGTTCTACCCTATAATCTGTTTTCCACAATCTCCCCGTCTCTCATTTCCCCTCCCACCATTATTCTCATTTCTCTTACTGCCCCACTTTCCACACGTGTGAGGTGAGTAGCTGGCTTAGTGTGTTTCAGCTGCGTCATCCAAGTTTGGTTGTAAAGCCTGTCCTTCACCTGCTGCTGACCTCGGCTGATGAAAAGTGTGGAAATCAATAAAACAATAATAGCGCTCAAAAGAAAAAAGTGATATGAACTGATACTGAAATTACAGCAAAGTAATAACAGCAACAAAAATACAGTCTGAATTGAACAGAGGTGGGGGAATCTCACATGAATCATTATCTTTCAGTGTCATCTCTTGTCTGTAGAAAGCTTTCTACAAGGTTTTTGGAACATGGACAGACAGCAATCAGCAATGATAAATACAAAGTGTACACAAAGTACACAAAGACAATAAATTAAAAAAAATAATAATCAAGAAACAGCAACGAGAGGAAGCCCAAAATACGAAGAGCTTCCTTTCCCATATCCATCAAGAAAGAAGCCAAGTTTAATTTTCTCTAAAAAGCCAAAAAAAGTGAATAAATGACCTCATTCTTTATATCTGATATCTTCTGTCAAGGATGCTGGGAGTCCAGGAAGATGACTTTAACTTTCTGCACGGCCCTGAGTTGATAAAAGTTGCAGGGATCAGTTGAATTTATCTTCTGGCTCTGATGTGAGGACAGCATAACAACAGTAAAAAACATATTTTGAGTGCATGAAATTTAACTAACTGCATAGCTTTATTAGACAGACATACCGCCACATCAGCGTTAAAGTGCTCTAACACATCATTTTAAATCTCTGATGGCTGCAATCTGTCTTTTAATTTTTTGGGAGCTGAAATGCAGGAGGCTGAGTTATGATCACTTAGAACCCGCTCGTAAGATCGGCTCCCTGGACCATTTAGCTGTTTCATTCAGTTTTAGCACTCACAAATATTGAGTCAAGAAGTGAATGTGAATATCCATCCATCCATCCATCCATCCATCCATCCATCCATCCATCCATCCATCCATCCATCCATCCATCCATCTTCCGCTTATCCCAGGCCTGGTCGTGGGGGCAGCAGCCCAAGCAGAGTAGCCCAGACCTCCCTCTCCCCAGCCACCTCCTCCATCTTGTCCGGGGGAACACCAAGGTGTTCCCAGGCCAGCTGAGAGATATAATCTCTCCAGCGTGTCCTGGGTCTGCCCTGGGGCCTCCTCCCTGTGGGACTTGCCCAGAACACCTCACCCAGGAGGTGGCCAGGAGGCATCCTTGTCAGATGCTTGAACCACCTCAACTGGCTCCTTTCGATGTGGAGGAGCAGCGGCTCTACTCTGAACGCCTCCTGGATGGCCGAACATCTCACCCTGTCTCTAAGGGAGAGTCCAGCCATCCTTTGGAGGAAGCCCATTTCTGCCGCTTGTATCTGCGATCTCGTTCTTTCGGTCACTACCCACAGCTCGTGACCATAGGTGAGGGTAGGGATGTAAATCGACCGGTAAATTGAGAGCTTCGCTTTTACACTCAGCTCTCTCTTCACCACAACAGACCCATGCAGCATCCGCATCACTGCAGCCGCAGCACCAGTCCGTCTGTTGATCTCCCGCTCCCTTCTCCCATCACTCATTAACAAGACCCCGAGATACTTAAACTCCTCCACTTGGGGCAAGAACTTGTCAAATTTGTTAAATTTCCTCTCTGATATCATAAAATCTTCCATGAGTTGAGTCACTTTACTTCAGTCATGAAGACTGTAGTGAACAGGAATCATTATATTCATCTGCAGTAATTTATATTTGGTGGAATGAGTCTGTTCTACGACCTCCCCACTAAATGTCCTCTCTACTCTTTATAAGTGCATACATAGAGCTGGGAAAGTAGCAGCAAGACCCAAGCACTGCAAAGAGAGCAGACATTTATCCTTGGAGAACCTGGGGTGGATTTGTGATGCATAATGTCTTGCACATAACTGTGGGCAGATTAAAGTAACTTAATGATTCATAAAAGTTATTAGCTGAGCCGTCAGCTGATGTGGGCTGAACTGACATCATGTGATCTGCTGGGATTATGGCAAAGCTTGACTTTGTGACCTGCCTGAACTGACGCTTTGTTGTTTTTTTGTTTTTTTTTCTTTTGGAAACGCCTTTGTAGGATGTAGTTTGATTCCTGCCCAACTGTGGTCTAGTTCATCCCAGAGGTGATGGTTGTGATTGAAAACAGAGCTGTGTGCAGACTGCACATATTCATATTTCATATTTCATATTCAGAGCTGGCCAGGACGGATACATTTATTATTCCACAGGAAAAAAAAATCCCTATATTTTCACTGCCAACTTATTTAATGGTTCTTTTTTATTTTGCATAAGCAGCAAACCACATTCACTTGCCAGATTATTAGGTTAACTTGTTCTCCATGTTCGCTATTTACATAAATAGTTATAGAACAAGTTACAACAGGTTAGAACAGGCAGCAATTCAATGCATTTAAACATGTGGACAAGGAGTTCAAACTGAACATCACAATGTGCAAGAAATGTGATTTCAGTGATTCTGAATGGTTGTTTGTGCCAGACGGGTTTGTCTGAATGTTTCAGACACTGCTGATCTGTTGGAATTTTCCCTGCACAACCATCAGTGTTTACTGGAAAAATATCCAGTGAGTGGCAGTTCTCTAAGTGAAAAGACTTTATTGATGTCAAAGATTAGAGGAAAATGGCCAGACTGGTTTGTGTTAGTCGGAAGACAGTTAGTGAAATAACCTCTAATTACAAACAAGGTATGCAGAAGAGCATCTCTGAATGAACAACAGGTTGAACGTTAAAGCAGTGTTACCCAACCACTGTGCCGTGAGAAATGATCAGGTGTGCCGTGGAAGATTATCTGATTCTATCTGATTAGTACTAAGCGATCGGCTTAGTACAGGCAGATCAATTCTCTTCCACTAGAGGGAAGTACAACTACCTGCTCTAAATAAACGGATTGCCAAGCGTTGGTAAAAAGGAAGACGAAGAAGAAATTACACAATAGTCATGCTGTGAGACAATGCAGCGTGTTATAGCAACAGAAGAACATTTGAAAAGAAAAAGTAGTCACTCAGACCTGGGTCAGGTCAGTACACTGTACTGTTGATATCAATCAAATAGAGCATCTTTGGAATATGATGGAAGAAGAAAGTCACATCATGGATGTGCATCTGACAAATCTGCAGCAACTGTGTGATGCCATCATGTCAACATGGATCCAAAGCCTCGGAGGAATGTTTCCACCACTGAATCTATGATGCA
Organism: Pelvicachromis taeniatus; assembly: GCA_015108175.1. Classification (NCBI taxonomy): domain Eukaryota; kingdom Metazoa; phylum Chordata; class Actinopteri; order Cichliformes; family Cichlidae; genus Pelvicachromis; species Pelvicachromis taeniatus. The sequence continues at coordinate 46,991 of VURO01036308.1, forward strand.
AAGAATGAAGGAGTCAGCAGTGCTGCTGCATTTTGGTTAAAACGGATGGAGTCGGGTGTATCTTTGGCAGCAGTCTATCGCAGCCCATCTTTCAACAAGGTTGTCTGTATTATGATTGTCTGCCTACTTTCTTGTTTAATACTTTAGACTTTGAGTGCAAACATATCAGAACTGATATATTTAATTATGTTTAGTCTACTAGTACAAGTGCACACACATCCAGACACAGCTTCATGTCAGTAGATGCCAGACCAAGCTGCATGTGAAGCCTCATCTCTGCTCTAAACAGAAAGATTCTGCAGTCTGTTGTTAACACATTAGCTTAAAGGTAAAAGCATACACACTTATAATATTAGCTTGCTTTATTGGTTTAGGCTAAAACGACCAGCAGGTAAAGTGTAGTCCAAACATTGTGGTCTAGCAATAGTGTTTTCCCCTCTCCAACCTGAAAGGTCGGTACAGTTGTAGTCAGCCAAGAGTTTATTTGGTTGAATGCAGCCCTACACGCATTAAGATTTATAGTATAAAATAGCCAAAGGACAAGTTCAGTTTTAGCATGTTGTGACTGCTTAGAAGCAAAACACTGGTTAAATATAGAATGAGTCAGATGACAAACCAAACAGAGACAGCCAGTATGTGCCCCAACTTGACCCTTGACCTTTATCTCTCAGCAATAGAAGACCTGTGTGTGGCTGACTCAGCAGCCCGCTGGCTAAATCCATCCCTGTGTCTCGGTGAGAGGGAGGCAAACATATTAACACTGTGGTACCACCAGCAGAGCTTGGACAAACATGCTACTTCTAGACAAATATGAGGGAGTAGACTCTTGGAAAGGTTTCTAATAGATTAGCAAATACGTGAGCGCATGGGCCGATAACCCTCTATCTTTTTATAGCTTCAGTAAAGGCTTTCAGTCAGGTCTAGGAAGGCTGGAGTCTAATTTCTTTGAAGAGAAAACCGATTTGTAGAAGGCTTTTCAGAATTAAGCATTTTAATCCTGTAAATGTGTCCTGTGTAATTAGATTGCCTGCAAATTTAATGGGACAGCTTTAAAGCTTCAAATTATTTGAGGTTTCTCATAAAAAAAATAGGGAAATGATTAACATTTGTGCTGCTTGTGTTCTTCTGATGAGTGTTGAAAGAAATACCATAAAACTGGCAGCAGTTTAACTTATTGTGTGTTTTTTTTTTTTAATCTTCATCTTCAGGGAACAAATTCTGAGCATTCAGAAATAAGTCTCTGTTTGCAGCACAAAACTGTTGTCAGGGAAATGCTGTGGGCGGGGCTTTTACAATTGTTAAAGTCAGGGAAGTCTCACAAAGTTTGTGGTTTTGGTTTTTTTAGACAAAAAACACACTATGCGTGTTTGTTTGGACTCATTAACCTCGGAAATGTTATTTTTATCAGAAGAAGTCAATTCGATATGATAAGTGAATGCTTTCACCTATGCCCTCAATAAGGTAACTCTAAAATCAGGTGTACATGTGTAAGAAAGGTAGGGCACTCTAAAAGTCATATTACCTACTAAGTTTAATGTTTAAAATTCCTTGATGTGATTTTTCTGCTCATAGTTACAGCAGCTCATGCTGCAAATGTTAAACTCAGTCAATTGATGCTACTTTTGTCCATCTTTACCTTACAAATGTTATGCTTGGTCGTGTCCGCTTGTTTTTTTGTTGTTGTTGTTTTTTTTTTATTTGTTGGCAGGATTACTCAAAAGGTTATGGACAGATTTTTCCTTAACTTCTTACATTTTAACAAAGATGTAGCCCAGCCCACCTTAGATCAGCTTTTGGAGTTGATCCACATCTGGGCCTACATCTTGGAATATTTAGAAGCTGATTTTTATAACCATTACAGTACGGTAAAATGTAATATTACCAAGATGTTTTCTAGAAAATACCACTAACCAGTAAGGATCCAGGTATCCTTTTGGATGAAGAGTTTCATTTCATGCATGGTATGGAGAGAATTTTCAGCTTTGTTACTGGTATGCAGTCTTGATGTGCTCCTGTTGTGCAAAGCATTTGTGATACGCCTTTGTGACTCTGCATCTTCTGCACAAAGCAGACAAATACGCCGCCGTGCTTGCAGTGAGGCTTGGCAGTTGAAAGAAGCAAGAACCAAAGACTTTATGTGGATTCTGTAACAACAAAAGTCGAGCTTTTGATATGACTTTTAAATGAAAAAAATGATCGTTGGAGTCTCAAGTTAGAATTAAAGCTGCTTTTTCAGCCACTGTAAACACCATGCTGTTACAAAGGCTGGTTTGCTTCCTGTGATGAAACACCCGCTTGTATTAGGTCAATATGGAGGCAGCTTGTGTCACTGATCTGATAGAAATTTCATCAACCACTTTTGAACCTTCTCAAATCACAGTTTTCGCCTCATCAAGTAAATGCCCTTAAAGGTCCACTCTCTTGTAACTTTCTTTTTTTTTTCTTTTAAATCTTTGCCTCTTTTGACAAAAGAGGATCTTTTTTACAGTTACTTGACTCGTTCAACTCTCCACCTTCTCAGATACCAGGAGGAAACTATCATAGCTGCTGAGGAAAACAAAAGCACTGTCCCTGCTCAAACCTTCATTTTCCCTGATTACTTTCTGGAGATGGTAGAAAACAATCTACAGTGAAAGTAAGGTTTACGAGGAAACAGCCCAAATGCTGATTCTAGCCAATAAACTGTGGGTGGCTCTAGCTCATGTAAAGCAGGTCATCTACTAATCAGAACATTGGCATGCAGACTGGAGCAGCCAGGGATCAAAACATGTCCAAAGTATCACCATTAGAGTGTGAATGTGTGTGAATGAGACAAGTTGTATAATTGTACATTTTGCATTCTTTAGTAAGTTAAAGTTGACCCCACAGACTTCTCTCCATTTTCCTAACTGCTTTGATCCTTTGCTCATACCGAGGCTGCTCTGAGCTTTGGCTAGCTTTAGCTTTAGCCACATTGTCTTTGTTATATTTAAAATGTCTGTGTTCAGCTGAGGATGTTTTCATGGTGGGCCCTCTGTGGTTTGCGTTGGCATATTTTGTGTCTTTACTCACAGTGAGGAGTTTCCATGCTAACAACATGTTAGCGTGTGACTGTGAGTTTGTATGGGAGTATTTGCCCGCACCGCTCTGCACAAGTTGTGCTTGCATGCAATAGATCAACATGTGGGAGGCTGATGTGCTGGACCAGTCGATTAGTGCATCGCTAACAGTACTGACAAGAGAAGCTGCAGGTTCAGGTAATAATTCTCTGTGGAGTTATCACTAGCATGCTCTCAGATGCTCGCAAAGAGCTGGAGTTGTGTTAGCAGCATAATGCAGTTGTTTGATTTTTGTTTTTGTTGCTTGAAATCAGTTTAAAAGTAGGGTTGGGTTGTGGATTTGAAGTTCGCTTTTCACTGTTGACTGTGCATGCCTACAGACCCTCAGGTCACATCACTATAACATAGATTCTGGCATATAAATCACCTTCTCTGGTCTGGGTGACAACGGGGATTTTTAGTGTTTCAGCCCGAGGTGCTTGTGTTCTGTGGCAGATTTGCAGTGACAGGCCCCTGCCGAGACATGACAGGAAGCACATCCGGCTTGATATGAAGCTACAATCACGTTGACAGCAAGGTAATGAAAGGCCCCGTCTCCATGACACCCCAGCTGTCCCGCTCGGTGGCGTGCTGAAGTGGATTGCGGAGTGATTGACGGTGATAATTTGACCCCGTCTGTCAGAGCAACTTTCTTTATGGAGTAGCATCACTATGAGGACCCGATTGTCTCGGTGGTCACAGGTTATCTACTCAGAGAGTGGGCGCACTTAATCTGTCAGGGGTCCGTGTTTACGACGGTCTGATTCTTAAACTTATCGATGTCCATCTCTTTCTCATCCACTAGCTTTGAGATAATCTGGTCAGATATTGTAATAAGGCAGCAGCATGTTTTCAGTTTGATCCTTATATTAGCTGCCTTCTGTGAACATTTTGGCATTCAGAGGCACAGAAGGAAAAAAGAGACTCAAACCTGTTTTGAAAAAGAAGTTTTGGGTTTTATAGAAGACACACAAACAGAAAAGGAAGTGAAGAGTTTAGAGATATAGTTTAGAGTGTGAGCTGTGGAGAAACTTTACCACGGTCTGAGCTCATCCAAACAGCTGGAGTCACACAGGCGTCCTTTCAGCCACCGTGCACGTTCATATTCTGAATTCAGCTGCAAGACCCCAAATATATAAGTGAGACTAATCTTTTATGGCTATAGCTTTCCAAAGGTCATCCGAAGAAAGCCTGGACTCTAAATGTTGCATTACAGGAATTGTGGAGTTCATGGTGCTGTCTTAAAGGTCAAAGTTCACCCTTAGAGTGAAAATCCCTATTATTTTGTGTCAGCAATCTCTCTCTGCTCCCTGCATTTTAGTGTCACTTGTATAAACAGAATAAACAGTTTCAGTTGACACTCAGATTCACATGGTTGTAGGCGAAAATAGTACACGGTCCACAGCCTCAGCTGTTGTCATATGAAACTGGGGATTCTATTTTTTTTTGGTTCCTTTATTTTTTTTTTAAAAAAGCTACATTTTCTGCAGATGTCTTGTTTTACTCAACCTTGTCTCTTCACCACTCCCGTCACTCGCTCTTTCCTTCAGTCAAAGTTTTTGTTAGTCTCTGAACAGCTTTTTCCCAAGTTCTGGATAGTAGCAGCTCTCTGGCAAGGAATACATTTGTTTTTTTTTTTACTGAATAGCACACACAGCGTAGGTGTTTTATCAAAGATAAGGTGCTCTCACATAGTGTTTTTTTAAGCACCTTTGAGCAAAATGCTGAATTCTTTCCTGTGAGGTGGGAGAATTAAATATCTTTTCATTTTTTTCGTTTTTTTTGTGACAACTTGGTTTAAACTCAACAAATTCATTGCACCAAATGCAGCGAACTCGCAATTGATTCCCAACTTCAGTTCAATTCAATTTTATTTATATAGCACCAAATCACAACAAAAGTTACCTCAAGATGCTTAAAATTTAACTATTAAAAAAATGACACCATTGAACAAAGTAGTTTAACATGGGATTTCCTGCTATTTTGCCAGGACTAAAATAAGAAGGTTAACATGTGGCTGTTCAGTAAATATGCAGCTATATACCAGATAGCCTAGCTTAGCATAAACACCAGAAGCAATTAGGAAATGCTAACCTGTGCACCCTCTCTCAATGTTCAATCAGAAATGTGCTAATTCAAATTCGAGTGTGTTTTCATGCTTACCTGGAATTTTTTATGTATTTTTCACAGTGTTGTGGAAAAGTTATTGCTCACCCCTCATTTCTTCTTGTTTTGCTTTCAGGGGGTCAGACGTTTTTGTAATTTTTTTAAAGTGGTTTTGAGAAAAAGTTGTCCAGGCTTGCTTTTTTTTCTGTGGACATTTGCTGCTTTTTCACTCATTTTCAATCCAGTCGTTGCACCTGAGCATTTTCAGAGGAATGTGACTTTGTTTGTTAAGCAACTGACCTGAAAATCATTAAAGCACAAGCAGAGATGAACCAGTGTCACATAACAGACAACTTGGCAAACAACTGATGATTAGGCCTTTTGCTGCTAGCAGCCTGTCGCAAAAAACACATCTATTTCTATTTCTTTAGCTGAATCTGTTAAAAATGGCAAAGACAACACAATTTGACAGACATGAAATAAAAATTCCCAAAGAGCTATTTGTGTGTCCTTGGATTTGCATTCAGGTGTGCATTATTTCCTGACCTTACATGTAAGTCAGTATGAATTACTTGTCATTTGCATAAAATAGCTGCTTTGTTTCAATGTCAGTCGTGAAACAGTTGACAGGAGCCCAAGTGCAGATTTTCCAAATACATTTTGCTACGAAGACAAGCTTGTTTGTCGAGGTCATTTTCCAAGATCAAGAGATGCATCTGTCTCTGGCATGTTTCTGCAGGTCTGTCTCTGGGTGGTCACCCAGTTTCCCAGCTGACAGGCTCATAAACAATGTTGTAGATTGAGCACAGCCCAACACAGCACTCTACTGTCTTTATAGTCTGTAAAACAGTCAGGAGTGTCCGTTACGCAGTTTTACACAGTGCTAGTCCTGTGGGACAGGTCTGTACAAAACCTACCTGGCCTCACTTCTTTACAGGATATCAAGTAGAGGAGTTCTCATCCGAGACAAATCACCAGATCTAGCTTCTGCGTGGCTAAAACCCACATTCCCACTGTGGGTTTTATTAGATTTTCTTTGCCTCTGAATTTGATGAAATCTGATGTAACAGTTCAAAGCTGCATTCATACCGAATCCTCCCTGTGAAGTGAAATGGTATCTTTTCACTTTGATCAATATTTTTTTAATAATTTTTAATAGTGGGCTCTGAAACCCGGCGAAAGAATGATGAGAAATCAATTAGAGGAAGGGTTATAATCTCGGTATCTGCCAAGTATTATGGGTACATTTGGAGCAGGACCAAAGAGAAGTCTTGCTGATCCATTGTCTTCCTGCCAGCCAGTAATGATATGCTAATGCTGCAATTATTTTCCTTGTCAAACAACAAACTTTGTCTTTGTACGCAAGGGCAGAACTACACTTTGGATGTCTTAAAAATAGATGGATTGCTAAAAATGGCTGCTCAAATGGTCATCATAACATTATAATAATCGCCTCCTCTTGACAAATTTGGGCTCTCAAATTATTTAGGAAAACGTGAACGGCAGCATCGGGAGTCTGCCTCTCTGTCAGGAAGAGCGCTGCACAGGCTCCCCGTGTGTCTCAGAGTAATGGAGCCTGTGTTTTCTGCCTGTAAAGCCTCCGGCAGTCTCGCTCCTGTGGCTGAATCCTCGGAGACAAGTGGTGTGAAGTTGCAGGATAGTGCCTGCTTCAGTCTAACAGAGTGACTCAGCCCACCTTTCAGCCCCCTCAGGGCCTTTCCCCCTGCTGCACCGTGGCTCTGACAGCTCCACTCCCGCTGTTTCCCCACCTTCATCGTAACCCGGCATCATCCCATTGAACTTCGGCCGCTTTTAAGAACCCCTTTTGACTTTGTTTTGTTTTTCAGGATCTGCTTTTCCACCATATCTTGACATGAAATCCTTAAAAGCAAAAAGCAGAATTTGGGTTTCTCACCAGTGTCAGAGCAAAGCTGTCCATATTCCATCTGATGTGTTTGGAAAAAGCTGAAAGCTTTCAGGTTACAACTGCAGGGAGATTTTCATGTTTTATTCATATGGTACCCCTTCTTGTTGTTCCTCTATAAGCATTTGCCTCTGAATATGGCCGTGGTGCAGCAGCACAAGTTTTGTGAAAAGCAGCCGTGGACAGTACATTTACTTGAGTACTGCGTTTAGACAACCGGCTCCGTAACTGTAAGGCCAAACTAAACAATCTGGGCTTCTATTTTTGAAATATACTCACTGTTCTCATCACCAGACCACAGTGACAAAATTCAATAACAATGAGTCCGTAAACACTGGAGTTATTGAAAGTGTCCAAAAAAAACGCTCAAGTTTACTTTAACAAAGACCTTCCAACTTCCAGTGTCCACATTAATGTTTCATGGTCAGTGTCTCATCTGTACTCATACATTGTATCGGCAGCAGAGCGGATGACTTTACAAAGGAAAATAAATCTGTACTGTGGGAGAAATATGAAAGGGTTAGACACATAAAATAAAGATGAAAGCAACACTGCTGCTGCAGACAGGTACGACGTGAGTGTGTGAGAGAGGAAAGGCAGGAAGGAGGACTAGAAAATAGCTGCTGTATAAATAAAGTTTAAAATCTGATGGATTATAATTGTGAAATCAGCATCTTCTAAGGATCTAATGATTAGAACCTGGTCGTCAAAGGACAAACTCACCTCACCAAGCATGTCTTTGACCATAACACTAATCGTGAAGGATTTTCCCATACATGTCTATTGGGATTAAATTATAAAGTGATAACATTTTCTATTCTAAATGTATATAAATGTCAAGTCTGGAAGGGCGGCTGTAAAAGTGGAGTAAATAGTGGTTATTTAATATTCCACTATATTTTAGAGCGATTTGAAAAAAAAAACAAACAAAAGTAAACAAAAGACCAGTGTGTTGTGCTTT
>VURO01036309.1:0-14757 GCA_015108175.1 Pelvicachromis taeniatus
GCACATTCATTTCTCAAGAAACGTGAGTATGTATTTACACACATATACAATGAGATACATTTCATAACTCACACATTACATTAAAGAAGCTTCAGTCAGTTGACAGAAAGACAGCTGCTTTAAAAAAAAAAAGTCCCGGCTGCTTGTACAACTCTGAATGTTACAATCTGGCCACCTCCGTGTAAACACTGGGGTTACTCATCTGGTGAAACGTTACACTAAAAACGTGACAGTGGGGCAAAGCAGGCCTGAAACATAATCTGGGCTTACAAACAGTGTATGAAATTGAAACAGTGGCCTTAAGTACAACATATCAGTGACAATGATGATAATTTTTTGTAGCACCCAGAGATGAGGTTTTGGTTTCCCTTTCGGGAGGCAACCTTAGTTGAGTTTGATAAAGGAGCAGCTGTTGGGATTTCTGTTCTTTGTTTTGGACTCAGTAGGTGTTAAAAGGTGTGTTTGTGAACCCGAAAGGCTGATGAATCACCTATTACCACATGTCCACTGCTTGCACTGTAATCCAGGTAAACCGCTTGGAGCGATCAGTGTGTGCCATTAGTTTTCAGGTTCATAATATCTCTTTTTCATGGCCCGATATTTTCGGAGGAAATACAGAGCTTCTAGCTCCTTAATGACATGATCCCCCCGGGCCACCAGCTGCTTGATCTTCTCCGGGTCTGTCACGTCTTTATTCTTCATGAAGGCTGACTTCAGGCGCTGTCTGAAGTACGCTGCTCCCTGAGGGTATTCACGGCCGAGATACAGGAGCTTGTGTGGAGATTAGAGACACATATTTACAGTTCTGCAGCACTCCACACCACCCAGCCTTGTTCGTTTTAACACCAGTTTACTTACATTTTTGTACAGCCTGATAACTTCCGTTTTTAAAGGGTTGGCCATGGCCTTTCACACTTCGGAAAGCAGAAAAGGAGAAAGGGAAGGCCAGGAGAGAGAGCACAAAGAAACATTACGTTTAGCTTAGCAGCTAGCTAACTGCATTTAATGCCACGCGCGACAAATTCACATTCCCACGTGTTATGTAATGTACGCCAACGAAGAGAAAAACGTCTTTACCCCCGCGTCCTTCCTATGAATGCAAGGGACAACTCCGTAGTGCACGCTGTCGCACGTCGTTTTGTTCTGTCGCAAATAAAAACATAGCAAGTACGCATGCGTATAGGTTGTCACGGTTACCCATACACGCGGGCGAACATGGTGAGGGTTTTTTTTCCCCCTATTATTTCCTTATTATAAACCATCTTAAAAATTTGTTTGTAAAGGTCTAAATGAGTACACGGTATCAGTTAGCGCAATTACGTAGTGTCCTATTAGTTTACTGTACGAGATGCAGCTTCGTAGTTCTTAACGTTGACTCGCTCTCTCTCTCTCTTTCTCTCATTTATTTATTTATGTATTTATAAGCGCATTTAAAAACAACACCGGTTGACCAAAATGCTGTACATAGTAAAAAATTTAAAAAAAAAAGTAGAAATAAACACAGACAAAGAACAAAACAAAAACTCGTTTTTAAAGAGTGTTGGCGAGATCCAACTCATCAGCTGACCTGAGAGTTCTGTTTGGAGCACATTTAGTTAAAAGATCAGAGTGGTACGGCAGAGCTAATCCATTTAGAGCCTTAAAAACAAGCAATAATATCTTAAAATCAATTGTACAACGTACTGGAAGCCAGTGTAAAGGAGCCAAGGGAATACACTCACAACTCACACTAATTTCTAATCTGACATTCAGTAGATTTTATGTTGTGATCACCTGAGCTGCTGCTCTTTGTGGATTTCAACAAGATGTCAGCAGTTTCCCAACATATCCTGGCTGATGTCCACCCCCTACACTGACACCATTACTACTACTACTCATTATACTGTCTTTACAGCAGACAGTATATAGTTGGAATTCAGCTAATTAATCTAAACATCATCGGCTTAAGTGTGACGTTATTTCACACCCTTTTCTCTCCCCGTGAAATAAAGCAGCAAATGAACAGTTTGTGTGTTTGCTGATGTTTGTTGGGCTGATAGAAATGTTGAATTTGAAATTACCTGCCACTTAAAAAATGTCACCTCCTTCATGCTCCCTTCTCTTCAGTAGCGCTAGCTAGATTCTGATGTTCGGCTAACACAAAAGGACACTTGCACGCTTTCTGGAAATGTAGGGAGTAAAAGTAAAAGGGTGTGTGTCAGAAAAATAAATACTCAAGTAAGGCGCTTGGATTTTCTACATAAGTACAGTAACAAAGTTTTTGTACTTTGCTACGTCCCTCCTCTGTATATCTATATATAGATATAGATAGATACATAGTTTCTTGAATTTCTGTTTTGAAGCATGACATTCTATAACTTTCTCTCTCTGTCTTTTTTCCTGTGAATGATAGCCGCCCAAGAAAAAAAAGGTATGAGCAACAGGCAGTCAGTACATTGTCTCTCTTTGAGAATTAGACACAGACAACTCAGCTTAAGGTACACACAGCAGGCTTCCTTACTGTCTTTCACACTGTATATACCCATGTTCTCTTCAGCAGCGAATCTGTTTGTTAGTAGGTACTAGTACAGGTAGTAGTACACATTGCACTGTCACTGTTAAACTAAAGTTGCATTGCTCTGATGCCACAGAAGAAGGCTGGTAAGCCCAAGGGCAAGAAGACAAAGCGGCAGCAAGAGGAGGAGGAGAGGAGACTTCGAGAGGAAGGTGATGAGTCTCTCTTCATTTAAACCACCTGTAGGTGGCATGTCTGGCACTGAGACTTTTAAGGGAAATTGACGTTTAAAAAATGAATCTGTCATGTTTTGAGCTTCTCTCAAGATGTATTTATTGTCATTATGTTGCTAGAACATAACAAAAATGGCAGCGGTGCCCTCGGTAATAAATAAAAACACAGAAAAGATTAAAAAATAAATAAATAAGATTGATTTTTTTTAAAAAGATAAATGCAGAAAGTCTTTAGCAGTCTTTAGTACAGTGACTGGATGTAAGAGTGCATGAAGGGGAGCAGAGGGACGAGCAGGTGGACAGATGGCTTTCACAGGTCTTGGAAAAATAGCTGTCCCTGAGCCGGGTGGTGTTCTTTATGTATCTAGACCGTTTCCTAGATGGCAGGGGTATGAACAGTTTGTGTCCCGGGTGAGTGGGGTCAGCAGCAATACGACTGGCCTTCCTTTGCAGTCTGCCAGCGTATACGGAATTGAGGTCTGTTAGCTGTTTTCACCACCCGGGTGAAAAAAGGCTTTTTTGTCCTGGACTGTGCAGCTGCCGTGCCATACAGTCATGCTGCTGCAGAGGATGCTCTCGACCATGGCTCTGTAAAAGTTCTGCATCTCCTCCCCGTAGAGGGTCTCGTCATTGTTTGTTATGAGACACACAACGGTGGTGTCGTCTACAAACCTCTGAACTGTGTTCGACGAGTGGATAGCTGCGCAGTTGTTGGTGAATAGTGTGAAAAGGGCTGGCTGAGCACACAGCCCTGCGGCGTGCCTGTACCGGCGTGCCTGTATTCAGGACCAAGGTGGATGATGTTCTGTCCCCTATTCTCACCACCTGAGGCCGGTTGGAGGGAAAGTCCCTGATCCATAGGCATATTGATGTTGAAAGTCCCCAGCTTCACTATCAGCTTGTCTGGGATGATGGTATTAGATGCTGAACTGAAGTCCATAAATAGCATCCTAACATAAGCGTCAGGATGCTGCAGGTTTGAGACAGCATCCTCTGTGGACTGGTTCCCTGTAGCCAAACTGATGCCAGTTCAGACCAGCAGGAAGACTCTTCTTAATGTGTCTTAGGAGGATCCTTTCAAAGCACTTCATGATGACTGGGGTCAGTGCGACTGGGCGGTAATCACGCAGGTCATGCAGGTCACAGCCGATTTATTTGGCACAGGCACAATGATAGAGGACCTAAGGCAGACAGGGACAGTGGAAAGTTGCAGTGACAGATTGAAAATGTCCAAAAAGACCCTGGCCAGCTGGTCAGCACATGTCCTCCCCGACGCCGGTCCTGCGGCTTTGTTAGTGTTAATTCTCTTCAGAGGAGAAGTCACTTGGTGGAGCTGCAGGATCAGGGGCTGATGCTGCTCCTCTAGTTGGAGGGGACTAATGGTTGTGCCACCATTAGTGGTGTAAAATCTGGAGAAGAAACTGTTAAGGGTATCAGGAAGTGAGGGATCCCAACTGATCTACTGCTCTGTTTTATGAGTAGGAGAGATAAATGCTTGTTGGTGGATGTTTTCTCTGTTACCACTGTATCTGTAACATGTACATTGTAGAGGAAGCCCGGATCAGGGCAGAAAGAGAAGAACAGGAGCGATTGGAAGAAGAGAGAAAGCAGAAGGAAGTGGAAAGGCTCGAGCTAAAGGTAAGATCCCGGTGTAATAGTAACCCTAAACGAAGCATAAAAGAAGAAGTGTACATACACAGAGGAGTACGTGGGAATACTGCGTGTGTCTGTGTGCACGGATCTCTTCCTCTGACAGGACCTGGAGCGCAGAGGGGCCGAGCTGGAGGAACTGCACCATCTACTGGAGAAGAATCATACTGCAGTAACCAAATGGAAAACCGAAGCTGTGGAGATAGCCAAGGTGTGGGTCCACAATCATTCTGTCAAGTGGATATGGACATTTTCTTTTCCCCTTTGAGAAACCCTTAATGAATTTCTGTCAACTGATAACACACAGTGTATGCTTTGTGTCCAGTTGGAGCGATACATGAGTTGCGACGGTGCACCAGACCCAGCAGTACAGAAAGAGATAAATAGATACATGAGCTTATGGAGAGATGAGGTCAACATGACACTTGTGCTCAAGCAATGTAATCTTGCTCTACAGGTCTGTACGTGTTTGTTGATCAACGACAGTACGTTTATTTTATTTTCCTATTAATAGATAATAACCAGCAACGATGTATTATGAATGTATTATGTTAAGGGACAATTATTAGGTGATAATAATCAGGATGGGCCGTTTAAATCAAAATGAGGGGTAAAAAAAAAATGAAGCAAGGGCATAAATAGCTCTTCGAGCCTTACAAATGAGTTATCTGCTGTGTGTTCTAACATAACAAATCTGAGCTGTTCTTACAGCTGGTAGATGAGTTGGAGGATCTCCTCAAAGATGTTACAGATCCTCAAGAGGGCCAGAAGTACCAGGAATCTCTCATAAATTTGCAAGAGCTAATCCACTCAAAACACCACCTCGCTACGGAAAAGATCCTTAAGGTACAAGATGCCTGATTGTTCCTATGATCACACATCCGGATGCAGTTTGATTTATAGTAGCAATATTGCAAGAAGTCCAACACCCTGTGTGTCCATGGTTTCAGAGTGCCAGTGAAAACGTCAGCACTGAGACAGGCACCATGGAGACTGTGATCAAAGACGACAACATTACACTGTGTCTCTGGGCCAACCTCAATAAGATTCCAAGGTTTGTTTATAGAGCTGCGTCATTTTATCATTTCATTCTGTTATATATCCACTGTTACAATGGTGGACGCCCATGTTAAAGCTTCACGTGGTGAAATCGGTGTATGTGTGAGGAATCTCTTCAGCTCTTGGAGTGAGCACAGAAGCTCAGCCTTATCTTTGGCAGCCATTCAGAAGAAAGTTGGTTTAAGTGAGTGGGAAGGAAGCCAGACAGAGGATGAACAAAGCGGTTAGACAGACAAACCAACCATCCTTCTGCTGCTTATCTAGTTTGGGTTGCAGGGGCAGCAGTCTGAACAGACAGCCAGACCTTTGCCAACTCCTCCAGTTCATCTGGGGGGACACGGAGGCATTTAAGCCAGCAGAGAGACACTAGTGACATCTTTTCAGCATGTTCTAGGTCAGCCCCAGGGTCTCCTTCTGCTAGGACATGCCAGAAACACCTCACCTTGTCCACGAACGCCTGAAACCCTTCTTGAAAAGGGGGACCACCACACTGGTCTGCCAAACGAGAGGCACCCTCCCTGGCTTCCACATGATCCTTCTGATGCTGCATATTCAAAAATAAAAATATGGTGCTAGAAATGAGCATTTAGTCCAGCTTTAAAGAAAGTCAATCATTTGTAGCTGTGACTTATGATGGAGATGAAATTTGTGGACAGTACCTAAACACAGACAAATGTACAACATGTACAAATGTTGCCTGTAGGTGCACAGGCTGATGTATTATTCCTCTTTGTGTTTATACCTGGTCCATCCAGGCTTAAGGGTTTCAGCTTCAGCGAGGCAGGCTTCAGCTTTGAGCTTCCCAAGCAGCTGGCTATGAGTGACATCGCCGTGCGCATCCTCCACACACGCTATGACCACCTATCGTCGTTAGCCAGGATGACTCATCTGAGAACCCACACACCCACGAACAGGTCTACTAACAGGTCTACTGCTGTTACGACAATTAAGGACTAGTCAGTCTGCTAATAACCAGCCGTGTTGTGTCTTCTTCCTCGTGCATCTGCTCAGGTCTTTTGCAGTGGCTGAAGAGGTTTTTGGAAAAATGGACCAACCTGAGCAGACAAATATTATTAGGGAACTGGAGGAAGGTCGTGACACGCCGCAGCAGCCGCAGCAGAGAATGGATGATGCGACGCAGTCTACCCAAAGGTTAGGGGAGAGGGAGGTAAGACGAAAGACTGAGCTTCTATTGTGGGTTCTTTCATTACTGGGTTCTTTTCCTTCCTATAGAGTGCGTATCTCACAGAGTGCAGCCAGTCTGGGGTCAAGGAGGAACAGTCCAGAGCCTGAAGAGGGCCAAGTGAGTCACATCCAAACACAGATGGAGGTACTTGATGGTAAGATGGCCTTTAAATAAAAAGTATGCACATAATCTTAACCCGTTTTAAAATACTTATGACACTATGTTACAACGAACTCTGTCAACTGTATCTTCTGATTGTTGTAAACTTAGTTTAGACAGAATGTGTTTATTTCCACAGACGAATAACCAGCAGCTCTTCTAAAAGCTTGATTGACAGTTCTCTCTGTCTGTTCAACAGTCAGTGATCCGATTGGTCTCCCGGAGGAGCACACAGTGATCAGCCCCATTTCCCAAGTAGTAGACTTGATGCAGTACACATCTCTGGGTGGGGTATTCTACTATGATGCGTTTCACATCCCACCTCAAATTCAATATGCCAGTGGCTGGAAATTTAGACAGGTGAAGAGATAAGGGTCTTCCTGCTAACATGACATCAGCCTCACCTGGACTTACAGTGCATGCCTGTTTTTGTTTGTAGCTGCTGAGGACAGGGATGCAGGCGTTCTGTTATCAGGCTGAGAAGTCCGGTTTGGAGGGCCAAGAGTCTCTGCCCTGCCCCCTCGTTGGGGTGTCTGTGACACTGCCTGACTCTGTTGTCTTCTTGGAAGCTCCACAAGTGGCTCGCTGGGATGCTGCAGGTATATCACACTCCGAAATACATTTGAAAGACCCCACAAAGTCAAAGGTATTAAAACTGTCTACTCCCAAAGGTAAGCAGTGGCGGCTGGACGGTATCACCGATTTCTCCTATGACGAATCTGAGGCCAAAATCTCTTTAAAGATGGACTCCTTCCAAGCGTTTGCGATGATGCAGAAAACCCACGTCAACTTTCCCTTTCAGAGCTGGGAGCTCCGGCCACTGGGCCAGGACTCTGCTCTCTATACTGTCAATGGGGCAGTCATAAACATCAGAATCACTATTCAGGTAAGATGGCAAGATCACTGTGATGCCACACACAGGAAATCAACAGGAGCTGTAGGTTAACTGTAACAATTTGTGTGTCTGTGTCACAGGATAATAAATGTATGCTGCAGTCAGAGCGAGAGGGAGGGCTCTCTCACCTCATAGGAAAGTGGATGAGTAGCCCGGACCTGCAGAGGGCCATGATCAACGCTGGGGTCAACATCTTTGTGAATGAATACACGCACAAATACGTCAGCAGCACTGCCAAGGTGTGCAACACAAAACCGAGATGCTAATATCAGAAGACCCAATCAGAGGCTTAATAAGAACCCTTTTAAGTGCATTTTATGAAGTCAGATGAGTTTCAGAATGGAAAAATGGACTTGAACGCCCCATTAAATTAGGAGATTGAAAAACAAGGTTCAGCTGATTTCACATGGCGCCCTCTATTTAAGCAGCTCAGACTACCCTCAGTTGTTGCGCATCTTTTCATTCATCTGACTGAAGGAGTGAACAAGTGCTTTTAATGGCACCAAATATAAATGACTACAGATGGAAACGTCAATCGGCGTGTGACTTGGTTGGGGAGATTTACACCTGATAATAGCATTAAGTTACAAGGTTTGAACCAAAGCTTGGATTACACAGTGTCCAATGAAATCATGAGATAAATAAGTTTTTCTGTATTTACACAGGGCTGCCTGAAGTGGTCTTGATATGTAGTTGTAAACAGCGATTTAATTATCGTGTATTTTTGCAGTACTAAGAGTTAAACAATGATCTGTGTGGTTTCTGTCCTCTTCAGGACCCACTCACAGAGATCGCTGCCTACGAACAGATGGCCCTCTTTTCCTCTGCATGTGCGTTCTCATGGAGCAAGTGGAACGCTCAATGTGGAGCTGAGCATCTGGTCATGCAGGTAGTTTCTCACACATAGATACACTTTATGCAATGTAGTATTTTACTTCATTATCTTCTTAAGGGCTCAGTCACACTAGAGTAAAAATAGAATGGCTACCTCTGTGCGAGCAGGAGAAAAAACAGCGGCTGGTGAGTGATTGTGCTCACGGTTTTTTTTGCTCTGATTGCAAGAAGTTGTGGCGATCACTTTTAGGCTGCAAGGAGATTCAACGTGTTGCCTGGAGACAGGCAACCTGTCTCGGTCTGATTCGGACCGAGTGTAGTCAGTCTCAAAGAGATTGTCGAAGGTTTGCGATGAATCGCCATCCAATTTATAAATGCAAGCATGTTGTAAGAATTGGAGTCGGCCTGTGCCAACGAGCACAGCTCGTCTACCTGATCAAATAATGAACCACAAAAACGTGAATCAAGTTTGTGACAGAAAATTTAGCATAAATCGTGCCAAATTTAACACTAAAAAACATGTTTTTTCCCCCCCCAACCAATAGTTTCTGATAGGAGTGTTTAGTCATTTAGAATGGAAGGTGGACATGTTATCCGATCGATTGCGTGATTAACATAATAATTAACACACCCGAATGGCTCAAAGCCGAGAGCGAGACCAAACTTTGGCTCCGTCCTGTCGTTCTTCACTCAGTCCTCACTCGTGTATTCTGCTCTGCAGTAACACTGAGATGTAATTAAACAGCAGAACTCAACTGAACTTAAAGAAGCATCGGAGGAAGGCAGGAAGTGATGTCAGACAAGAGATGCATACATGGATACGTCTTGTTTTGGCTATCTTCCATTTTTTATTATAGTGGGCAGAGCAGGTTTTAGACATTTGAAACATCTCTTCAGAAATGTTTTCTCAGCAGTGTGCAAAGACAGGAAGTTTTAAAGTTTCTTTCTTTTACTTCCTTAAATCGATGCATTTACATAACATCTGTGTCAAAATGCAGCTGCTTTGGGACTGGGTTAGTTTAATGTCCCAGTGTTACAACATGTGCAATATTCTCAGTGATATCCTCTCTTCTTGAGAAACTAGCAAACGCAATTGAAACATTTTAACATACCACAATTAAATCCTGTCCACATAGTGCTATTTGGCCAGCTGTGCCACTTTACTGCACTGTGAGTAAAGTGAGGTGAACATCGTCTGTAGGGGAGGAGGCACCTTCTTCCATTTACTAAGACCAACAGCAGACTTTCAGTTTGATGAACACGTTTTACAGAATCATAGACCAAAGTGATTGAAGGTCAGGTTAGAGTTTACCTTTTAACTCAGAAGTTTAGCTGCTTTTATCGGCACGCCATAGCAGCGGCACCATCAGTTACAAAGCCCACAAATCGTGTGCGTAACATTTGTTGAGCGATGCCCCCGGTTTCTAACTGCAGGATGTGCAACAGCAGCCCTGTTGCATAACACCAACTCAGTTTCACACACTGCAGAAAAGCTCAGATACATGCATTTACACATGTGGCACAGAAAGAGCACATTAACACACACGCTAACGGCAAACAAACATACCAAGTCTTCTTCAGCACAATGTCATTTGTCTGAATTGTACTCTGTTTTCAGAAAAACCTGTGTAGAAGCTGCGCTTTGAGCTACAAGTTTGCGCTGTTCTGGTACAGCATCACATATCTGATGCACACAGCAGTAGATTTGAGACATATCACTGTTAACTGTGCTATTATTGGAACCAGATTTTATGTTATTGCCCCCCCCCCCTCCCTCCCTCTCTAATTTAAAACTAGTCTTCTGACTCAGTTTTATCACCATCTTCAAGTAGCAGTCAGTTTGAAAGCTGCTTCTGACTGCACGTCGTCTGAGACCTGGACCCCGTCTTTGAAGCAGCCATTTCAAAGGCAAGGAGACTGCACACAGTCGCAATCATTTTTGGTTTGGCTGCAGTCTCCAATTACCATTCTCTCTAGTGCAGCACCACCTTAAAGTAGACTACCATCTGGGTTGTCTTAACATCAACCTTCACACAGCCAGAGCTATGAAAAGGTAAACTGTAGGCTTTTTATAGAACACAAAACCAAGAAGCAAAAGTGATGTTAACTTGTGACTCCCTGGTACTCACTAAAAGGTTACGGACCATATCGCCATAGTTGAGCAGAGATGAAATTGGCCAACATTTAATATGCTTTAATGTTACATCAGCTTGCAAATCTCTCTTTGCCAGGCGTGTGAACACCACGATCCCTCCCCTGTGCCTACGGACTCGTGGAGTCTGTACCTCCTGGGAGCTCAAAGGAGTCGAAAGCTGGAGATCACAGAAACGAGTGAAGCTTTTTCTCCAGATCACTATCCTGGCAGCGAGTTTCACTCCACCTTCATCCACTTGCTTCAGGACACCATGAGTCCCGACGGCATAGATCGGACCAGCATATCCCATCATTTGTTTGTCGATACAGTGCAGAGCCTGCTCTGTGCCACAAGACCCCTGATGTTCTCAATACCCCAGTGAAATAAACTTAAAAATGCACTGCTAAATACAACGAGAGAGAGAGAGCCCAATTTGAAATGTACACTTAGATGCATATAACACACATCTTCTATTGTAGAATTGGCTACTTTATTTGTGCAAAGATCCACGCGTCTCCTTTGGAACATACAAAAGTGTATGAAGTTGTGGCAACCACAGCAAAAAGACGAGAAAAAAAAAAACCAAAAAAACTTTGGTGTTGAAACTGTAATAATGCAGAAATATAAATTACCAAAACTCATAATCGTATTTTCCACTCAAAACTAGCAAACTCATAAATATAGATTTCATAAACACTTAAAATAAAAGTTTTATTACCAGTGTTTACAGAGTTAAAAGTTATAAAATGTCCTCAGCAACCAATGAGGTAAAGTTCCATTAAAAATGCTGGTATTCTCCTGTATCCTCAAGTACATGAAGTGTGTTTAAAAAGCCACAGGTGGGGCAGCTCACTGAACGGCTGATCAGCACTATCACACATGCACACACGCACACAGACAATCTAATTTAGCAAACATAATGTGATGCGTAAACTCCTCCATGGGGTTAACTATTCCTGAGGCCGGGCCTGTGCTGTCGACGCAAGTCTTAGAGGAATTTGCAGACACAGTAAACATCCCAACAGCCTCTGCTTTGGAGTGGTGCACCCCCCCCTTCGACTAGACAGGGGGCTGTCCATTGTACCGGAGCCCTGTGTAGGGCCACAGCAGCTGCTGGATGGTCATCCAGGAGTCCCCGGTCCCTACAGGGGCTGCGTCTACCGCTGGCTGCATCACCAGGCTGGCCAGCAGTGCCAGGAGACCTACGCAAATAAACAATGATAACAATAAGGATAACAATTTTTCAATTACAAAAAAAAAAAAACCAACAAAAAACATCTGCATGGATAACAATCTCTGAATTACTGGTGTTGTATTTAACAATACAGCTGTGTTATTGCTGAATACCAAGTAAAGATTTAAAATACATGGTATCAAGTACAAAGTGCATTATTTGTGTGAACTGCATATTATGGTAGAGCAACACAATCCTGATGTAAACCAAATGGTTTACCCTGGCAAGCCAAACTCTTTGGCAGTGTTCTGATACGTTGCTGTGCAACCAAAAAAGTTGGGATGCTGTGAAAAGTGTAAATACAAACAATGCAGCGATTTGCAAATCTCAAAAACACAAGATTTTATTCACAGTAGAACCTAGAAGCATTTTCCTACTCCATGACAAAAATATTAGCGGAGTTTCGAGTTTGATGGCACATTTAAAAAAAACAAAACCTGAACGTGATATTAAAAAAGCAGCTGGAGGAAGATTTGGCAATTAGACCAACTATCAACGGGTCAGTAATGTAAAGTTTCATGAATTCCCAAGAATGCTTAGGCCCTCAAAAAAAGCTGTTCATTTGCCAAAGTAACTTTACCATTATCATTATTACACAACTTAGTTGCCAAAACATCAACGTTGAGGCTTCAAGGTGGGGGCATGACAAACCAGTGGACGATGTCATGGTCTGTCCTTTATATACAGTCAGTCAGTAAGAACAGGAGTGGTTCTCCTAGGGTAACACAAGGAGCCTACCTGCCAGGAGCACCACCATGGCTAACCAAAGCCAAAGCCCCCTGCCACCTCTGGATACTGCGGTGGTGGCTGCTGCCCGGGAACTGTTTAAACTGTGGGACAGAGACTGGGCCATTCCTGGTTCTGTAGATGTAGGGCTGGATGGAGGGCTAGGCCTAAAGGAGAAGAAATAACATTATAACACGATGAACTGCATAAGACATGGGTACTGAAGAAAAAAAAAAAGATAAAACGTTAAAAAGATCAAGCGAAAGAGTTAAGTTACCAGAAACACTTGTGATGTAGTTAACTCATTCAGGACCGTGTCATGAACAGTCAAAACTGTTGGTCATTTGTGGTAACTTAAGTAATGCACAGCAGGAAGTAAATTAGCTGTGAAAAAATTAGAATCTAAATGCAGTTACGTGCATTTAACCACCCATCTTATAACTGCGTACAACCATATACATCAGTGTTAGCATAGACAGATGTCAGCAGCTGGTAACAGCAGTTGGCACTGAGCTGGATGTCAGCATTAGCTTGTCAGGCGAAGGCAACAGATAATTATGGCCTGAAACTTGTCAGCAGCAGGAGTGCTGCTTCAATTTACTTTGGCGTCATTGAGAGTCAAGTGCAAGGTTATAAGTGTCCTTTGATTGGCACTCCTATCAGATAAATACAGGCCCTTTGCATGCATTAATTGTGCCCCTCCCCTTGGACAAAGTCAGAATCCACAATCACTTCCCACTTTGTATTTTCTCCCAACACACTTACAGCATTACAAAGAGCTCATCCTGATTCCTGAGAGATGCAGAGGGAGTAAAAGAGGAAAGGACAGTTCAGAACAACACATGATCTGCATAGTCTGCATGATCTGCCACCTCACGAAAGCAAAGGAACAGTCCAAGATTTACACATAAAACCGAAAAGGTGGCTGAGCATGTTAGTAGATGACAAAAGCAAGCCTGGAAAACATGAACTGGTTATCACGTTGATGCAAAAATGCAGAAACAAGTCATAACATGACACGTTAATAAAGCATGCATTAAAAACAAAAACAACACACAAAGTCTCCGGCTGAAGAAAATGATTAATTTCGAACCAAAGCCTCTGAGCCCCTGGAGCATAGAAGCTAGTCCAGCACAGACCTACATCATGAAAGAGTTTCATCACCTAGGAGGTCCCACAACGTCCCCAAAGTATTCAAACAAAAGTATGTGAACATCAGAAGTTAAAGAAAAATTATGACTTGCTGCGTTATTATCATGATCAGGTTTGGCTCAATTACATTTCTGGTATTAATGACACTTTGACCCTGGCCACTGTTATAACAACTGTAACTTTATCATTATATACAGCAGCAGGGCAGTGTTGACCAAATAGTACAAATTATTAATGCCAAAATGACTTTAACCGCAATGTTGGAGACACCAGAGATACCAACATTTTGTTCTGAGATGCACTAACTGGTGACTGTTCTGAATGGCAAAGCGGTTATTATGTGTCACCTCAGTACGGCTAAATGATCAACTCTTTCACCATGTGTCAGCCTCTTGGCTTGTCGGCAGACAGCAGTGCTACCGTACGGTAGTGGTGGGCATTTAGTTGGACTAACGTCTTAAGGGGCAGAATGAGTGAGGTGAGTTTGCTGCCCAGCTCACTGAGACTGGACCTCCTCTCCTCCACTGTCTTCTCCTTCTGCTCGTCCTCCGACTGGCTGTCTGTGTTGTTGCAGGCCGTCCTGTGGGCATGCATGGGTCAGGCATTCAAACACACACACTTTTCAGCTGCACAATGACACATGACCATTGCTACAAAACCACAATTTTGTGTGCACGTGCACACATGCAAAAGTCATGCATATGAAGCTAACAAAAGCAAGCAGAGAGACACCCTTGAAGCAATCATTGAATTATATTTACCTCCTGTAGACAAATAAGTTCTCAGACATGAAGTCGTGTTTGAAATGTTCTTTTTGCATTCATTGGTTCATTCCCAGCAATGCAGAGTATATGCTCACATATAGCATGAAGCCACAAAGCAATTTCACGACCTTTCAGATATTTGGAGATCATTAAGCGCTTGACTTCCATCACCTCTAGCCTCAACTTTGGCTTAAAGGTAAGTTTACATTTGTTTTCCAAACATGTGAAAGCATATGG